>JAZGTJ010001430.1:28521-49372 GCA_036877575.1 Botia almorhae | reverse complement strand
AGCCAACAGCACTCTACTGTCAGATCCGCAAGGGGGCAGGCCTTGGCGATGAGCAAATGGGGCGTGGGTTATTGGTGACCTGTACAAGGAAGTACAGTAACAGTAATCATTTCTTAGCTTTCCTGTAGCTCAGTGGTTAGAGCATGGCGTTAACAACGCCAAGGGCATGGGTTCGATCCCAGGGATTGCACATACTTAGAATCAATGTGTAGTATAATGCAATGTAAGTCGCTTTGGATAAAAGCGTCTGCCAAATGCCTAAATGTAAATGTAAATGTAAATGTAACAGCAAACGGCATTGCAAACCTCAATGGTGTCGTAGAGATGTCGTCTCACCTTGTGAGATGGGAGCATTAAATGAGGCTCTTAGCATCTCAGCAAAGTTCAGCCAATTGTCCAGCCTTGTGCATGTGCCATGACCTTTATTGCCTTCAGAGAGGCAGTTAGTCACTATGCACAATTCCTATATCTGTTCTGAGTCAGAACTATCCTCATCCTGCTTCCTGGTGCCTAGTGGTGCATGCCATTTCCCTTTCATACCCAGATAAGTGCAAATTCCTATAGGCATTTTATTTTTAAGCCAATTCTCATTGGTGTTTTCTGATAAGAAGCAGAGTGATTGGTCTCCCAAGGTCAAACCCCTAGTGTCACTACATCTAATCAACGTCGAGTGAGTCACAGAAAGCAAATTGTTTGTACAACCTTTACAGTTCAACAGGGGCACCAATAGCTAATTAAATTGTGTTGGTAATGAATGCCTAAGCTGCAGGTATCTAAGCAATACAATTTTATTCATCTAGCATTGTTTAAATACTGAAAAGTTGTGCATTTTTAGTGATATTAGAACAACCAAGAGCATTTCAGCCCTGTTCTGCATCGTGCCTAGCGGCCCTTAGCTGTTTAATATTCAGTGTAAACCACAGCTTCACCAGGCTTATTATTTTATTCTGACACACACAACAAATAAATCTGTTTACAGTTACGCTTCAGGCAGTACGAATACTGCAATATTAAACTTAAATGAGTGGCAAAACAAGTAGGCCTACCGATTGCTTAGGCACTACTTACATAGATGTGGGAATACAATGACTCGACCGCAAAATAAAAATCAGTTTCCGCAATAGAAGCAGTTCGGATGTTGTCATTTCTGTAATGGGCAACAACAATGTAATTGAGGTCATTTATTCAGTGCTTTCTCTCTTCGATGAATAACTGTTGCAAAGTAACTGAGGCAGCATGGTTAATTGATTAATGGGATTGTTGGTGGATTTTGAAAGAGTGCATCTCATCAAGATCCATTAAATGCAGTCATGATTAATGGTTTCAAATGGACTTCTTTTTAAATGTTTAGCCAGTGATAATCTTTGTTTATTAACACATCTACAGGTTGTATTATGACTGCAGTTTAGTGGTGAACAGTATAGATCTTGCTGATTAAACTGTCTTCTACAACATGCACATTAAAATTAACAGAAAGGAAAATGTGAAAGAATTAGTTGTGCACACTCTATAATCACACAAATAAATTGTCACCATGTTTACATAATCAAGTTTAATTACATGTTTCCCTTAGTCATGGACTATAAGAAGGGTAATATGGGGCTGAATTAGGCTAAGAGTTATTTGGTACCAGTCAACATTAACTGGGAGCAGACAACAGAGATACAGTACTATTCAAATCAAATACCGGAGAATAAGATAATGATGTTTATGATTGCATATTTAATTCAGTTTTTTTGTATATTCCAGTATTTTGTCTATATATATATATGATTTTAATATTCTGCATTATAGGTGCACAGGCTATACAAGGCAATGGTTGTCATTGCTAAGCAGTGGTTATGTAGTGTTTATTTGCGCTTTAGCGCCTCCCGGTGATTAATGATGACATTACAGCGGGAAGAAGGAAGACGACAGTCAAGTTTGTATACCCACAGAAAAAATGAAACAAAATTTCTCCATATGCACGACAACAAATTATGTGTTTTATTTACGAAGACATTACTATAAACACCGTCTATAAAGATGTGTAAGCAATAAAATTTGATTCTCATCTGAAGATACTCAAATGTTTGTTTATTGTTCTGAACAGTTTGTCTATACTGCTATGCAACTTTTATTTTTGCATTCGCACGAACACGTCTTTCTTTTTGTTCCGCGGAATTTGCACCAACAGAGGGCGCTTTTATCTCTGACCATAGTTACTCATGTGTAAAATGTCCTTATATCCTATTGACACCAAATGCTTTAAAGAGACAATATGCTTTTTAAAAAATACAATTATTATAAATGGCTAAATTAAGTTTTGTCCACAAATGTGATTTAAAAATGTGATTACACTGGAATAGTTTTTTTAAATAGACCTGCAGTGCATACCTGTTCCTGTGATGATTACTGACTGACTAAATTACATTCAAATTCATTCATTACATTGATAACTACAAGTATCTCATAATACAATGCTCAGTGATCACATTTAAAGGATAACACCATTTCTATAAGAGGGGGTCCCATAAAGTAAGAATGTTATATCATGGTTTAAACACCTGATATCTTTCCACATTTCTGTGAGACACAGGCTGGTGTCAGTTGTCTAACCAGACCAATCAGCTACACATGCATAACCTTTCAGTTAAGTATCTGTTTTTCTCTTATAGATCCACCTGTCCTCTCTCTATTAGGGTTCTTCATTTTCTGCTTTTATGGCAGAGGGGAGAACAGAAAATGCGACTCTTTGTACCCTAGGAGACAGCTGAATGGGGTTGTTCAACTAAGCACAGACAAAGACAAGCGAAGAAAATGTCTGTCTCCATGGAAGCCTCTTAGGTAAGACTGTATAAAATTGAGAGTAAACTATTCTAAGTCATTTGCATAATTGCTGCAATTAAAGTCCCTAGAGAAAATACCCTATATCACCTTATTTTTATGTAAGAGTGGGCATAGACATTGGTAAATTTAATGTGTCTGGCTTCAGGTGTCATACGTTATTTTAGCTGCACAAAAAAGCTTGTTATGAGGCTAAATGTCACAAATAGGTATTTTTGCCATATTGTTTTAATGCACGAGATGCTCGAAAACAAATTTACAAATGACCTCTTGTGAAAGTAATAAATGTATGACTGTTAAATCCAGTAAACACTTTTGGTCAATGGGTTGTCGAGAGGTATCCATAATTTGCCTAATTCAGGTCACAGCAAGGGAATCAATCATAAAGCAAGAGCTCATGTTGAGTTTAAAATTCAATCACAAGAACTTATTTGAGGTTCATATAGTATTAAAAAATAGGTAGATGGTGAGAGCTGATGTTGAAGAATTTCAGCGAGACTGAAATGTGAGATTTCATCTCTAATTTATTTGTATAGCTATTTTTATACAGTTTTTTCACTGTTGTGAGCAGCTTTACAGAAAATTCACTAATACAGACATACGAAAATATGAGATAATAGAAAACAGAAAACAGTAAATTACATGGAATTACAAAATTACAAAATACATGGAATACATTATGAGTCAGGCTGATCCATATTTTAAAGTGTATCTTCAAAAAGTCACAGTTACAATGTTGGTTGTAATATCTGGCTGTCTAACGGTTCAGGTATTTTGAGGAATCGCTTTACAGTTACATTAGATACTCCTCACAGACTGGGTGTCAAGGCAGTGCCTTCATGTTGTGTAACAGCAATTATGATAATGACGTCAGTGATAATGATGATATGATGAATGATACATGTCAGAGGGTCATTATGAGTAAAAAAAACACACCAAAATTAGCACTGAGAAATTCCAAAGACATAAAGTGTAATACTAAACTTCTAAATCCCTAATGGAGGAAGAGATCTATCAAAATTGTGTCAAAAATGGCATAATATATTAATGATGTTTAATTAATACTACAAACAAACTATTTGGGAAGGACAAATCATCTGACAAGAAGAGTTTGCATTTTCCTCCATGAATTATACTGTCATTTGCAGGGTCTTTCAACATTGAACATGTTATTGCAAGAACTATATCTCACTGAGGTAACTGTAAGACTAAATCGATCATTTAGATATGCTCAGTTAGATTCAAGCATGTCCCACAGAATCCATATTTTTGAATGACGCCCAATGACATCCACAAACCACAGAGCTTGACAGGAATGTCACAGTAAAGGATCCGTTTGATGGAGCAGTTGGCTCTCTCTCTGCCATTCTCAGGTCACTAATCACAGCGGAGGATTTGTGGGGGTCCGTGTCCATGGTCCAGAATCTTTTGTGTTTAAATGCTTGGGCTCAGCTGTCTCCAGCTTAGCAGTGCTAGATAAACACAGAACACCCCAGCACTATTAATAAAGGAGATCAAATCTCTTACAGGATAAGACTGCTAAGTGGTTTCACTCTTCAGTGAGACTGATGTAGGGGAAACCTCTCTGCTTTGAGAATGTTCTAATGCACCATACTGAATACAAGAGAATCTGTAATTTAACCTATTATTTGCATTAGCTTTAGCTGCTTTTTGTTTTGTTTTAAATGCCTGCAAAAAATCTCTGGTAAATCTGTGGGTCATTGGTCATTTGACCCATAAAATATCTCGGAACTTTCCATGGGTGAAGTCAACTGCCAAACCCTGGAGGTGAGCCTGGAGTGAAAGCAGTTACTATAGCCCACTCCCAGAAATAACCAGCTGTGCTAGGATACAGACAGCACAAGCACACTGCAAATATTCACAGGGCTTTAGAGGCCTGGGCACAATACGTGGCCAAGAGACTCTAGATTTTACTGTTTGGCTCCATGTCCAAGTGAGGAAACACGAGAGGACATTTTAGCCTCTGTATGGTCACGCAAAGTTAACAACTTATGATGAACTAATGAATCACTGCCCCTTAAAAAGTCACACTGTCTGTAGCATTAACAGGTAAAGTAATATGTGAGTTAAAGGAATTAAATTAGCAAAATAAATTCAATGACAAGTCACGATTCACAAATGTTAAGGTTAATCATTTTTTCAGTACAGCTTATACTATTAGGCTGATAAAGAACAGCACTGCTGTGTTTAAGCAGTTATAGTAAACATACCTCCCAAATTCAATTGCAGCACAATGTGTGTACTCAAGGAGTCAAGTTCCTCAATGGGTCAGACTGTATTATTTTTCTCTCTGTACTGTCAAAAACATGGTCGAACCATGTTATTTATTTATTTTTTGGATATGGTATAATAGTAATACAATGCTTTTACTGACGTTTAAAAGTGTAAAATATAAATACTACTGTAAAAAACATAGTTAACCGGGATTGTAATTGTAACACAGTCTCAGAAGAACTATAGAATTTAAAAGCAACTTCATCAAGATGCAAGAACTCCTAAACCAAGAAATAAAAGAGAGGATATATCAAATATAAAAGCACAAAATGACCAGTGAGAAAATGTATCTGGAGTTCGCAACACAATGCCAAAAACATTAAAAACTCATTGACCCTGCTTTGACAACAATAACATCTACCACATATTTCCATTCCTCTAAAAAAACACTCTCTTGAGGTGATAAGAAAAGCATCTCCATCAGGTTTCATGGCCAAGGTTGTGTGAGACTGCCTATATTGTGCATTTGAACATATGTTTCACAGGTCAGTCCGAATGCAATGATAGGATGTTCTGCTTGCCTGTCAAAGTATGTATATGCATACGGCCACACACCCTGCTGCACTGACAATCTTCTGTCATCTGTGTGTTTATGAGTTTTGGAGGAGGCATGGTTTTTGGAGAGTGCTCTGAAGGGTGCGCAGAACTTATACTTTCAAAGTTAACTTGCTATTGCTAACCTCTCTGAAATTGCCTACTCTAAAAGGGTAGGTAAATGGCTATCTTTTAAAGGTGTTTTATTTATTATTTCAGTAAATATCACTTCTTTAAGGTTGCACTGTCTGAGCTCTAAAGTAACCTAGTAAATGTGTACTTATCTACAGATGTGTTACATCTTGTTGCATCACTCAATCTCTTGGTGCTGGAGTGCTGTGAACCTTGCTTTGCACATACAGTAACATTGTGTGTTATCTAATTTAGTTTAATTTAATTTATCTGTCCACAAAATATTTATCTAGTAGCGCTAAGAAGCGTCCAGCTTGCTGTTGTGTGAATTTAGATGCAACAACATTCCTTTGGGACATTCCCACACTGTTCTTGTTTAATTTTTTACATATTGTAGACAGGTCAACAACTCTTAGGGAAGAACTTTCTCCTTTTATGGACAGTTTGTCTTTTCATGAAGTGATGAACATTAAGGCTTAATGAAAAACCAGAAATCCATGATAAGAAATGTTAAACATGCTGTACACTTTTATTAAGGAACGTCTGAGGTTAATAATAATAAGCAACAGCCCAGAAGAAACTCTGAGTAGGTATGACTATCTTAGATGTGGCATTGTTTTGCTTGCTCAAGTCTGTTTGTGTTGGCATACTGAGGAGAGAAACAGTCTTTTGTAATGTGACTTCTGCGACGGTAAACCCCTCTTAACTCTGCAGAGGAATGAGACTCTATAAAAAGATTCATAAGGGTTGGAGGCAACGTAGGGAGATGAGTAAGGCCCAATCCGAGGAGACTTACTGGAAAGGCTATCTGATAACTTGTTATGCAGAGGTTTATGTCAGGATGTATTTGTTGAAAATATAATGTAGAGGGGTTTGAGTATTGGAAAAGACGTCATTAGCTTGTTGTTCTTGTGGCATGGATATGCTAGATTTATGGATGTGGTTTGAAGGTCTTGGATGAGATGAGAAGATTAGGAAGAAAAAACATAACATAACTCCAGTAAGGTTTTGCCTATTACTTTATCTCTACTCAGTAATCATGCTATCTCGAAGGCAGCAAACAGTTTGTGGTCTAAACTGTGGGATGTAAATACTATGGTTGAGCTTCCAAAATGGAGGATAAACATTGACAGTTGTTCACTCTGTTCTCTTTTAGACATTTTCGGAAAATTGTATATACCACTAAACAAGATACAAGTGTCGTATTTAACCACTTATATGCAGAATATAATTTTCCCATCTAAAATGCACCCTACAAAGTTTCAGCTTTAGCATAAGAAGAATGAAGCAAAGGGGAATACATTAGATCAGACAACACAGGACTCACTCTCCCAGAGTTTATGAAACAACACAGTGAAGAGTGCATAGTTAAGAACAAGCATCTGACTTACATTTTCTGCTCTTCTAATTGGTTTAGTGTGATCTGGCCACCTTTCTGAGACCTCATAAGATGACTCATAAGATCTTCCTTAACCATTTATCTACTTTTAGCTAGTTGCTAAGAACTAGCACATTGGTTATCAGTGCTCACATAGACAAGCAAAACACATGTGTAAAAGAAATTGTGAACTTAATATAACAGAAAAATGTAAAGACTGTTAACCAGAATCAAGACAAACTTTCAACAGAGTCTAGTGAGTCAAATGAAAAGCTTTATTTGATAGCAATTACAATTGATAACATCAGTACAAGTTTCTACAACTGCTATGGTACCGGTTACTATTGCAATGGCATAAAAAAATAATTCATAAATTCAATTGATATTGTTACAATGAATTTGAAGCAAATGTAGGTGTCCTTGTAGATTGTTATACATGTTCATTCAGGAATGAGGGCTGATACATAATTTAATCTGCAGTATGCAGATTATGAAAAGGGTTACCATTAAATGCTCTTTGTTCCATGTATCCTTAACAGAAGTGTCCTGGCAAAAATACCTTACACTATTTTGGGTTAAAATATGTCAAAATCTAAAATTTCCAGTTCAAATATGCAAATATACATTTTTGCTTGTTCTTGATATAAATTGCATTGTGAATAACTGGGAATGTGGACATCATGAGGATAGGACTTAAGGAAAAAGCAACCTATTTCAGACCCTGCCAATATGGAACATTCTCCTTTTAAAATTATCGGAGTTTATCTGATGTGATTTTGAAAGTGAATGTTACAGTGAACGTCACATTGTTTGAAATGAGTAGCACACACTGCAGTGAATACATCCACTTCTTCACATATGAAACAGGAGCTGGATGGCTGGTAATAGATTAAGCCTTGAGATGACAGATGTGTAGGGTGCTTGCTGTTATTCCTCCATCTGTTGCAGTGATGATGAGATGACTTCCCAGACTTCGCCTTGCTTCCTATTAAATATCACCCATAAATCATTTTCTTTCTACAAGGGAATCCCCAACCAATGTAGTCTTATGCTGGAGTTAAATTTCAGAAGCTTCTGACTGTGTAACAGATTGGCAAGTTCAGAGGGCTTAAGCAGGGCTTGTTTGTCCAATAAGGTGAATAGATTCCTGAAATTATGTGGTGGATCTGGCAGTGATCCAAACCCAGGATTATTCCATATCCGATAAAAGATAAAGAGAGGGATGGGAGGGGCTGGGGGGAGTGGGAGGAAGGTGACAATGACGAACAGAGAGTGAAAGCAAACAAGAGAAAGTCTTAGAATAAACTTAGAATAAACTTTATGTACTGACTTTTAACCAACTGGAGTCAAGCTTCACAAGGAAAGTGTTTCTTTGTTTAAAAAAAACCCATCTTGACAAATTAACACAATCCAATGCATTCTCATTACCAAAATAAAACCCCACCTGAAACAAAAAGGTGTTCGAATGTCACTTGTTTCTTCACTTTCACAGTAACAAAAGTGGAAAAATGCCTTTTTCATGAAAACATGGGAGATCTGTAAATATTCTGCTAGTCTTTGTTCTTAGTTTGTTTGTTCTGGCTGTGCTCTCACAAATGCTTGAGGGACAGAAATTAAACCAGGAAATAAGAGGCAGATGATAAAGATAAGAATTATTACTATGAGGCAGAAAATCTTACATAATAATACTTTTGGGTACAAGCACTTCTCTGTTCATGCTTTCTTTCAAAGCTAGGTCTTTCATCTAGCTTTGTTACAATGTCAAACTAAATAGTTTGATCCATGGAAATAAAAATTGTTTTTTGTGTGTAGATGAAGAGCAGCTGTTCACTTACTCCCTAAACCAACACAAGCGTTTCATGGGTTCACTTTTTAAGGGTTTACTCAATTTTACATGGAGGGATTTTTATGTAACTTTCAGAATGCATAACAAAAACATTTTCCATTTACAAACTGGCTTTTTACCTTTTTCAGGCAAACAGAACCTCAGGTTACGTTTATACATAAAACAAGAACAATGGAGCAATGCAAATGTGCATAATCTTACGCATTTTAGCTTTTGAAGAGAATTTATATTTTTTATTTAAAGATAATTGATGTTTTATGTTTTAAAAAAAAAGTTATTTTTGTATTGTTTGCGTTTGTACTTTTAACACCATAAAAGGACTGTGTGTGTGATTTTATTTGAGTGGGCTTTATCTTCTGTGGTGGTCTTTGCTGTTGTATTTATAGCTCATCTTGATAAAAAGAGGCTGCACAAGGTCCCCACCCCCCACTACAATTAGTCACTTTATAGGTGGAGTAAATTAATCAGGAGGACATACAGCCTCAGTCAGAGCCATCAACGCTCAGTCTGGTCAGACTCCTCTCACAGGAAGGAAGGCTGCACTTGTCCTGAAGTAAGGACCAGAGACACTTGTGTCCATACAGGTAGATGCTACTGCTACAACAGCTTGTGTTCTGATATTTGTTAAGACCTTTATTCTCATTTGCATAGCTGCTCTGCTATAAGGTTTAGTTCTCTGGTTCATTTGTAAACCAGTGAACTAAATGGTGTTGTGGTGTGACAAATGAATTATTAAAGTAGTCTGTCATTAAATATTTGTAGAAAATGTAACAGTAGATAGAAAATAGCACTTCATACCATAGATCATCAACCTTCCATACACAGAATCATGTAGAGCAGATGTGGCATTTTTTAATATAATTTTGCATGCTTTCCTTAAGGTGCCTAAACAAGATTTATTTAATAAGTCATTAATAAACTTGATAAACTTAATAAACTAAGTCAGCATTATGTCAGAATTAATTCCTTGATTGTTTTCATATTTAATTAAACATTAGTCTCTGTATAAAAGCTTCACTGAGACAATGGAGAGAATTGGGGGGCTTTGTCTGCTCTTTTGCTGACAAAATGACACATACATCTTCTGACAGATTGAATAAGTTAAGAATGCATTCCACAGTGGCTTGGTATCGCTATAACAACTTGCCATAGGCATTGTATGTGACACCCTAAGGTATATGACAGCTTTAAGAACCTCTAAACGCATTTATAGGTGAGATAAAAGGCGCGGTGGGCATTTATAGAGCCATGATGGGTGGCCGAATTCTTGTCTCACCCTCTCCATGGACATAGATTGTGCTGTATCAGGAATGAGAGTGTGAAGGTTGTGTGAGTGCAAACACAAAGTCTTAATCTCAGGGGAGATAGTCTTCTATCCACCTGTCTGCAGTCTCTTTATAGTGGCTTCTAAAAGCATTGCATCTGTCTTTCACAGCCCTGCTATACTTCTAATTAGTGTTGTGTGATGTTTGTTTGATAGCATGTGTGAAGGTCTATACATAGCAGAAGGATTATAGGATAAATGAAGCAGATTAGATTGGATTGAATTATGTGAAAGTATCCTGACATAAGAATAGATATTAATTTAATAAATAACACAGGCTTGTGTCTTAAATTGAATGAATGGATGGATGGAAGTAATGTTACCACTAAACCTGATTGAAAAATATAGTGATTAAATAAACAGGGTAGGTAACAACTTGCAGAATAGCATAGCTATGGTTTGGTATTTACTGCCCAGCAGCAGATATTGAAAACTGAATATTGAAAACTGAATTGGTCTAAACCAATTACACCTAGAGAGGAGATACGAGGAAGGAGAAAAGTGGAGCCAGACCTAAGTAGACTGTTTAAATAAGGCAATAATGAAAATTTGATTAGAATAACAAGGTTTTCTTTGAGAACATATGGGGTAACAGAGAACTGAACTGCAGTAGTAATGAACAAAATTCAATTATGTAGATATTTTATGATTAAAAATGTTTTCTCTTCCTTAGAACATTCCTGTAGTTTAGTGACACTATGAAACTTGTGCAATTTTAACTAAATTAAATAAACCTAGATATATTCAGAAAATTAATCTTACCCCTAAGAAAGTCCAAATTAAAGGGTATCGGTCAATTTCCAAAAACAACTCTGAATTAGATGGCTTTGCTTAAAAGCTATAAAATTGTGATATTTTAGGTTTAGTTTACCTGTTTTCTATCAAAACGTAAAGCAAGACATTATTTAATTTGTATGAATCTTTTATGACAGCAAAACTGTGAGTACTGTGATCAGTCAGAACAGTACTTAGTGGCATAAATGTATAGTGATTAAAATATTAAAGCATTAAAACAATGTCTTGGCCAATCACTGTCAGGCTCAACTATTACTGTGCACCCTGGAGATCAAATTTCCAGAACTAAGAGATCAGGGTGAGACCATTTTAAAAACAATTTGGCAAGAATGAGCTGCAGTATGATATTTCCATAGTGTTGAAAGAGAGAGAGGTATCCAAATGGAAAGAATTGAGATGGCTTGCCAGTTGAAAGATGACAGCCTTCAGAAGTGAGACAGCAAACAAGACAAAACAGACAGGAAGCAAAAGGGGGAGTGAAGGACTAACTGTGCAAGAAAAGAAGGATTTTACGCAAAAGAGCAGCTTCTCCTGGTTTCCACCAGCTGCTGCCTTTTATGGTCAAACTGTGGAGGGGAATTTGGTACAGTGGTAAAGCCTGTATGTACAGCAGTTCATTTGGACACACTCAGAGCAGGATAGCAGGGAGCTGAGGCACAGGGAGGCAGCGTGGGGACACTGGGGACCACTGAGGCAAAGGCACATAGCAGGACAGCTGGCACAGAGTGAGGTGGCACACAGCACCACAGGCCTCATGGGAAAAATATGCAGAGGGGCTTAACGGGTCCAGAACTCACACAGCTGCGTGAGTAGATGTTTTTCCAGCATGCCATAATTATCAGTCATTTTCTAGAAATCACTACAGCTTTCTATCACTGCCTGTCAGTTACTGTCTCTACAGTTATATATAACATTTCATAGACTGTAGCTTCAGAATCAGACTAATGTTTGTTACATCAATGTTATACATGTGGTCTATTATAGGACATGGGGTCTATTATAGATTATTTTGAGAAAAAGTCAAAAGAAAAGGCATTTATGCACACACACACACACACACACACACACACACAAACACTGTGTAATCGCTGACAGCTGGCAGTGAGATAATAGGCTGGTTACGATGGTATGATGGAGTATACTGTGGAATTTAAGTGTGTTCCATCCAAAACTGAGAATGCCTGATGCCTCACTGTTTGCTTGTGAATTAAATCAATATTAGAGTGAATTCAACTGAGGGTCACAAGTAGTAATATAACGTGCTTGAAGTTCTGCTTGATCTGTCATTTCCCTCTCATGACCTTGCAAACTATGGAATTTTTTATTTTTTATACACACATATTATATATTATACAAACAGTATACATATAAAAGAAACTAGATATCACACCACAATGATCTGTGATAGTCTGAGCCAAATATATAGCATGCTAACACAAATTAAAATCACGAGTCACTGTTTTTCTTAAACTGTCTTTTGTTCATACAGCGCTTAGAAGTAAAGATGACTGAGCGTTTTGACTGTCACTACTGTAAGGAGTCCCTGTTTGGAAAGAAGTATGTTCTTCGTGAGGAGAACCCATACTGTGTGAAGTGCTATGAGAGTTTGTACTCCAACACCTGTGAGGAATGCAAGAAACCCATTGGCTGCAACAGCAGGGTAACATCAATTAAACCACTTACTGTACCGCATACATAAATAAAGACCCTTAACTTATAGGATAATATCCACATCGCACATTTTTGCCAAGAGCAACCCGCTTGCCCACTTGCCAAGAGCAGGTAAATCAAATGTCATTTTCGGGCAAGCCTATTTAAATGTTACCACAGAAATGAACCGCATAGAATATATATATATATATATATTTTTTTTTTTTTACACACACACACACACATATATATATATATATATATATATATAGACCCTGTGATCACAAAGTCTACTGATTCAATAGTATTTATAATAGTAATTAAGTACTGATTTTACACACATTTCTCAGAAAATAAAGCAGAATATACAGGTCTGCTTTTGAATATCTAGTGAACATGCTACTATATAGCTGAAACAAACTGATGACACTAACCTTAACTTATAAAACCAGTGTTCTCCTTTTCAGACTGAGAAAGTACTGTACTTTCTATTTTTTTTAAATGGAACTGTCATGAGAATGTGTCTTGTTGCTCTTGCTGATTTAGGATCTGTCTTACAAAGACCGTCACTGGCATGAAGACTGTTTTCACTGCTTCCAGTGCAAGCGCTCACTGGTGGACAAGCCCTTCTCCACCAAAGATGAGCAGCTGCTGTGCACTGAGTGCTATTCTAATGAGTACTCCTCCAAATGCCATGCATGCAAGAAGACTATCATGCCTGGTAAGAGATTCTTTGTGGGAGGAACATTTAACTCTCATCATATAAACTGATGTTTTTATACTCAACACTGCTATAAAAGCATAATAAATAATTTAGCTCAACAGTCTTTCCATTAAAGCATAGGAAAATAGATTTTTATTTATGGCTGATCTTTGCCTAGCTATTATGATGTCAGAAGAACTATCATTATACACATAAACTATAAACCCATCATTAGTTCTGAATAATACATCAGGTGACCTGCTTTCTGCTAACAAAGATACATTTATAAACAAATCACTCTGGTCTTCTGCCCAGTGCATCGTGACCTTATAAAAGTCTGTTCCTACAATGTAATCCAGTTTATGCACACAGTCCTGTGGAATGTTCTTAGTCCCACAGAATGAAACCTAATATTTATAGTCTGGAGCACATGGACATAAGATAAGTGATTGAAGCCAGACTCTTTTAAACAATGAAACTGTTCTCTCAGTGGTTACACTGCACCATTGGTGGTATTTATTGAGTTTCTATCAGGATGTCTAGGAGATTGATGCTGCGTCTGATGATCTGGTAACAGCTAATTTAATGAAAGCAGGGTTGTGCAACATTCACATTTGATTTAAGGATACCTTGTTAACTGTAACTCATTTCCAGTTTAAATTCATTCTGGATTTAAAGTAGCAAACAGGGCGCAGAAGTGTAAGCTGAATCTAATGAAGTACAATGAAATGCAATTCATAGAACTGCATATTGTGTACCCCTAACCCTATAACACATTTTATTTTTCAATATGAATCACCCATAAACACATTATCAGACACATAACATTTCCAGAAACATTGTATTACATTCATAATCATTCATAATCAAGCTATTCTAATAACAAACATTTATTTGGAAAATGCAATAACCCCAATATGATCAAACTAAGATCATAATATTTACTTGGCCCTCTCCCTCAGGCTCCAGGAAGATGGAACATAAAGGAAACAGCTGGCATGAAACCTGCTTCACCTGCCAGCGCTGCCAGCAGCCAATTGGCACCAAGAGCTTTATCCCCAAAGACAACCATAACTACTGTGTGCCATGCTATGAAAAGCAGTTCGCCATGCAGTGTGTTCACTGCAAGAAGGTACAGTGAATGTGAAAGCCGGTTAATGTTTGACTAAGTTACAGAAAGTCAATCATCAGACATATTTCACTATTAAAACCCATTATTTATATTTTTGCCATTTATTCTCTGTCCAGCCCATCACCACTGGAGGTGTGACCTACCATGACCAGCCATGGCACAAGGACTGTTTCCTGTGTACTGGCTGTAAGCAGCAGCTGTCTGGCCAACGCTTCACCTCCCGTGATGACTTTGCCTACTGCCTCAACTGCTTCTGTAACTTGTATGCCAAAAAATGTGCCTCCTGCACCACCCCCATCAGTGGTATGCAAAGATTTACATATATTGGCCACAAATAGCTTTTTAATCACACCCTAGTTATGATAAAAAAAACAATGATATATGGTTGAATTAAGAATGCCTTTTGAATTCCAAAATTATTCCTGAATTTGAGTTATTCCTGAATTTGAAGTAATTCAGTAAATTCTTCCTTTTTAATTCAATAGCTTTCAATTTAAAGTTTATGAATTTAAACGGTGCCAGTTTCTTAATTAATAATTTGGCAAAACCCTTTTTAATAATCTTAAATCTAGAGGCTATCACAAATGCTTAAATTATTTAAACGCTCATAACATGCTGGTCATTTCATGTTTACTGTAGGACTTGGGGGAAGCAAGTACATCTCATTTGAGGAGCGCCAGTGGCACAACGACTGTTTTAATTGCAAGAAATGTTCAGTGTCTCTAGTGGGCAGAGGCTTTCTGACTGAGAGAGATGACATTTTGTGTCCTGACTGTGGCAAAGACATGTGAACCAGTGTCTGGAAACATTCAGACATGTTAACTGCTAATTAACCAAAACATTCATGAATGCCAATGCATGAAACAGTGTGTAATGAATATGTTTACTTTAGGTGCTTCATGAAAATATAGTGAATAGAAGATAGCAGAAAGTATAATAGTCTAATTATAGGATGAGGCAGAGTATCTTTATCTTTACTGAGTTATATGAACTGGCAGTGAGTGAGAAATGAATAGATTATAGATACTAAAAAAAACAAAGATATTGAGTATTATTATCTCTTTAGGATGTCTGACTGGCTCTCTGATGTACCACATAACATACAGTATGTCTTAAGCAAAAAAGTGTTTTGGGTTTTGTGTATTCAATTATTAATGAAATCTAAATACATTTAATATAATTACCAGTATCATTAAAAGTTACTAAAAATAAATTGACATGTTGTCTTTTAGATTTTTCTTACAACAGTTTAAACATGAACAAGTGGAACATACTGTCTGCTACTATAATTTGAGTAAAAAAAATAAATAGCAAGCACTTGGTTCATATCAAACAATAAAAGACAATAGCGCCATCTAGTAGTGACCAATAGCCATGCAAAACACTGTAAACCCTCTGCTACTGGTTTCCCATTAGGGCATATGCAAAATTTAAATTGTCAAAGTTCTACATTCTACAAAAAGTACAGAACAGATTTATGGTCTATGATGTTGTGCTGATATGAGCAACATGCTGTAACTGGTTGCAGATAAACTATAAACCAGTGGATTTTCCTCCATTTTAACTTCAAGGAAGTTTGCTGAGGGCCCCTAATGGGTCCCGGTCCCCTGGTTGAGAAACACTGTTGTGAAGTAACGAAACATTAATAAAATGATCTGAACAAAATCAGCAACACAAGACAGCCAAGATAAGTCTAACTTTATTGTGGTAAAGTAGGTAATTGGGACAAAATTCACAGATTATGGGGAACAGTGTTACAGTCAATGGGTTCCTGCAACTTAAAAACTTGTTCATCTAACCCTGTGTATCATACAAGCAGCTGCTTACCTCCAAAATCCCTTCACCCTTTTTAATTTAAATCATTACTACATCATCTTATTTAAATGCCAAATAATAATATAAATGCCTAATAATAGGCCTTTATTTTATAACTTAATGACTTATGCTTATTTTCTGATTATATTTTAGCCTGAATTACTGCAAAATTATATGAAGCAGTGAACTTCTAAAAAAATACATTTTAATTCAAAAACATTTTTAAGTGTAAAAATATTATTGGGAAAGGTAATTTCACAGATTGCCCTAATTTATTAATATTTTTCTGCATACCAACATAAACGTTTACAAGATGGACAGCTATTGATAGAAATTCTACAGCAACTGATCTGAAATTCAACAAATTGGTGTCATTTAAACATTCTAACATACTGTGGGGCAAAATAAATTAAAATTCTTATTTATAAATAGCAAGGGAGACAATTCTTATAATCTGAATTAGCCCATTTCTAATAACAACTCTTGGAGGATCTTATCTGCCATATACAAGCCTTAGAAAAAAACAATCTGTTGGCCTAAATATTTTACTTATGTCAACCATACAGTAAAGTACTACAGAAAGTTTAGTGCTGCAGCCTTAAGACCCATAGCGTTTCAACATCTTTATTTCCTTCAACATCATTTAGACTCAACTTTCTTTTAAAGCTTACTTAAATCACGGCACACAAACAACAATTTAGTTTCATTGTTCCAATCACCAAAAAAAATCTGCAAACTCCATAGTCAGAACTGCAAACACCATAGTCAGAACTGCAAACACCATAGTCAATGCTCTCAGTGATTTATTACATCAGGTCTGTTGCCACTGAGAAACATTCCATGCATTTCAACTGCATTTCAAAGTCACAATGTTTGAAAAAGAATCATAGTGCAGTGATTGGTTTGGATGATAAAACGGTGAGAATGTGAAACATGTGGAAAAACACAATGTTGCTTTCTGCATGATACACAACAGATATACTTAAACTGTACCTAAGTTCAGAAGAGTTCATAAATTCAAAATTTTCTTTGAAAAAGTTCGAGTATATTACATTGCTTAGCCATTCAAACTGTGGCAATGCTTTAAGTTTAGGCAAAACTCATCTTTTCCATACTATTCCATATATTCTTCTGGTGTATTCGTTGCATCAACATGATGAACTGAGACTAAAAAAAAGTTTATTAACTCCAAACAGACATTTCACCAAACATATTTCTTAAGAGTGGAATCCGCAGTGGACATCTGTTGGCCTGAAGACCAACATACAACTGAGGGACATCTCGGTTCCCACACCACATTAAGGTTAGAAGCTGATGCATGAAATGAACCAGAGGGTCATATTCCACAGTTTACCTTCCCTGTGGCTTGTAAACAAGGAGGAGCTGAAGAGTGATAGCTGGAGGCGTGTTTGGTACCGTGGTGAACCCAAGTGTTTATTCAACTCAACATCACTGATGAAGCAATTATGGCCATGTGATATGTTGAACCTTTTTCTTTATATCAGGTGAGCTAATGTCCTTCTGCAACCAAATCAGAAATAAAATGATTAATATAAGAAAACTCTAAAAAAGGAACAATTGTCAAAATTCTTATTTAACATTGATTAAATGCCTAGACAAGACAACTCCAAACACAACCTGTCAACACAGAATAGCTTCTATACTCACAGCAGTGTCAGGACCTCCATCACTGGGGGCTGTGCGCTTTAGTTTAGATGTCATATTGTTAGCAGTGTTGGAATTATTGCAGGTGGCTGAAGGGCTCTTGGTGCCGGCCTCTGGTACTGATACTGGAGTCCTGTTATGGTGATCTGAGGGTGAGCCATTTGCAGACCCAGAGAGCTTGCGTATGGGGTTTGTGAAATTGACACTGGTAACTGGGGGCTTCAGGCGGTCGTGTGCAACAGGTGATTGTGAAGTATCATGTTTCTTCAGCTTAACACTGCCTGTGTTAGTAGAGCTGCCATCAAACACAATCAATGGCCTCTTTCTGTCACTGTCTGTGCTTGAACTGAAAAACATGGATTTAAATTAAGTATTAAGATAAACACCAGTTTGGACTATTTCAGGTATGAAAGTCAATATCAAATCATTTCTAGTCCTACCCATGTTACTTTCTACAAACATCAATATTTCAATAGTAATTCATCAATATTAATTCAGTCAGCCACTAAACAAACACTTTTCCTGGTGCCTGGTAGTATGTTTACAACAAGAACAGACTTTTATTTAAACATCCCAGGGGCAGCCCCCCATAAAGCAAACTGATATTAAATGCTAGAAATCTGTATATTTTTTAAAACTTAAAAAAAAACAGTTTACTCAAAAAATCCTACTAAGCTTTGTTCTTTTATGAAGCTTGACAGACTACTGTCACAATAAACTGCCATTGTATAGAAAATAAAATTAAAAAATATTCTTTGGGTAAATAACCACCAAATCTACTACTGCTGCTGCTAAACCTGTATATAGGCATAGGTCCATCAGTCACCTGTTTGCAGTGGTGCAGCTTTGCCCCACTCTGCATCTCTCTATCTTCCGAGACCAGCGTGTGTTTCGCAGCTCTCTCTGTGGAAGAGGAATGACATGCCGCAGGTACAGATTTGTGAGCCGGTCACGGTCCTCATGATCATCCACCTCTATCTTCCTCTAACACACAACACAGATAATCAAGATTCATTACAACGCTGCTCAGTCTTTAGACTTAGCCAGGTTTGCGAGATTACTCGAGATTGCTTACAGCAATTTTAACAGCAAAAAGCCTGATCTGGCCAAAAAGTTTGGAATTAAACGTTATAATAATAATGATAACAAGCACTTTATCTAATGTCTAAAAAGCCCACGGGTTTCGTGTAAACAGACATGTGGCTTCTCGTCCTCGTCTCACCTCTTGTAATACCAGCTGAATAAACTCTTGAGACAGGAGCTCGGGGTGAAGCAAAAGCTCGGCCTCTAAAACATCTCTGGCATTAGATGGGTGATTTTTGGTGTTTTCTCGCCTGCGCGACGCCATCTTTCTTATTCCACTTCCGGAGAGCGCAGGAACACATATCCCTTCTTCTGTGCTGAAGTGAGGAACTACAAATTGACCATTACTACCACCTACAGTACATTGTGCGTTAGAACCTAATGAAAAATAGTGAATTTAAAAAAAATCAATGCATGAATTAGTCTTTATTTTCTTTGTATACTCATCTGACAGATGTACATACGTACACATGTAACATATCGTCTGTAAAACTGGTGGAAAAGACTAAACATAAAATGGCACGTAGAAAAATATATATTTTATATTATTTTATATTAATATAATGTAAAGCTTTTAAAAAACAGCAATATTTTTGGTTTCTTAAATTATTAATCATTAATATTATATATGTAATTGTCTAAACCACTGTTCAGCAGTTTCAGTTTGGGACTAGCACTCAAAAATGCATCAGAATTACTGGCAAGCATAATCTGAATTCAGGAGAAATTTGTGTATTAAAAATTGACACAAAACGGCTCATTTAGGTAATAACAGCAAATACTTGTAAGAATATCTTTTTTACAAGTATTGTTAAAATGATAGCACTTCAATAATTTTTTTTGTTGGTTTGCATTAGTATTTGCCAAATGCATAAAATGTAACTAATGAACAACAAACATATCCAAAACTTATTTCCAGTTAATCAAGAGTTTGTTTGCTTTATTTGCCAATTTCAACACTTTACAAAATTCCAGAATATTTAAAATGGTTAAAAACAAATCACCCAATCCAGAAACATGTATGTTGCTTTAATAAACTTGAGACAGCTGATGCTGTGTCCTATATTACTACAGACTATAAACAAATGTTTATGCAGCACTATGTCATATACAGTAAAAATATTTTTAATGACTGCAAAGAAATCAGTCTTTTGCTCAAAACTGTTGTGTACAGCACAACAAGAGCAATCTGGTGAGCATATACAAACACACAATCATTTCATGTTTAAACAAAAGGGGCAATGATGATTACTCAGAGGATGTTGCTGTTGCCATGGTTACTCTAGGCTGATCTTTGCTAAGGATAGTGCAGATATGGAAGGCCACGTAAATTCCAGGAATTCACCACAGCACTCCAATAGCACATCCACATACTCCTAGACAAGATCAAAATACCTATTAAGGACATACACATGATTATAGACACCTACACATAGTAATCACAGAATCATCCCATGTACTTAGAAATTACAGCATACACACAAAATCTAACTAGAGGAAAAACCTGGGAGCAGGTAATACATTTAAAGATTATACAGAAACAGGTCACTTGGATCCTGCCTTTGGTTACAATATTTTGATTGATGAAATCAGCTGATTATAAAAAGATGTGAGAAGACAACAGAAAGTTTTAAGCATATTACAATAAACTGGTCATGGTTGTTTAATTATTA
>JAZGTJ010001430.1:0-28471 GCA_036877575.1 Botia almorhae | reverse complement strand
TACAGCATACACACAAAATCTAACTAGAGGAAAAACCTGGGAGCAGGTAATACATTTAAAGATTATACAGAAACAGGTCACTTGGATCCTGCCTTTGGTTACATCATCAGCTGGTTGCTAAGATACTACAGGAAATATTTTGATTGATGAAATCAGCTGATTATAAAAAGATGTGAGAAGACAACAGAAAGTTTTAAGCATATTACAATAAACTGGTCATGGTTGTTTAATTATTAGGTTACAGTAGCCAGAAGGGTTAATACAACACTTAAAATTAAGTCACAAACATTGAAACACAGGGTTTACATTTCAGAGATTACATTTTTTAGGTTATATACAAAACGCTGTGATTGGTTCTCTCCACCAAAGAAAGCTTATGGAAGCAAAACTGCTTGCTCAGCGTTGATGTTTGAGTGAAACAGATTTGAACTTTCTAAAACAAATGTTTATGTCATAACATTATTATAATATTCTTTCACAATCATAAAACAACAACTAAAGAAATTGACTATATTAACAACTAAATTAATTAAAATTACAGTTTAGAAATCAAACAACAGGCTACAAACATAGGTGATTAGAATTTAATTAAAATGCCGTAGCTTAATATGCATGACAATTCATATCAATATCGCATATTTACCGATTTATTCATTCATCACAGGATACACTTCTCACGTGTACTTTGACGCGTGGCATTTACAAAGCGAAGTACACAGTCAGATTGTTCGGTCATTTTACATTTATATCTACTATGGTCCCATTATCTGTTATCCGACGAGCCGCGAAAAAAGGACAAGATGTTGTAGCCGCATCTGCTGTGATTTGTTTTTTTTAAATTGCTTTCGTTTCCAGTGATGCGATTGCATGAAACTCATCCAAAGGGGTGTGGATCCAGAATTGAAGGTGTGACAACGACAATTAATCAAAAGCATTGTTTTAATTTAAGAGGAACGATTGAAGAGGTAGCCTAGCCTACAGGGACAACAAACTGCATCTAATAATAAAAGGGCTGACGCATATAAGAACGTATGACATCGATGCTGCATTTTTGTATAATCGTCTATGCCCTTATGAAGTTGGCACCCTTGACTTGTGCCCACAATCTAGCTTTTCCTCCGCACAACATAAGCGTAAACCTGACACACACACACACACACAAACACACACACAAATGTTGGCATTTGTGGTTTATGAGGGCTATCCATAGACGTAATGGTTTTTATACTGTACAAACTGTATATCCCCTAAACCTAACCATCACAGAAAATGTATTTTTTAATTAACAGAAAAAAATCACGATTTAGTATGTTTTTAAGCTATTTGGTTTATGAGGACACAGAAAGTGTTTCCATAAACCACGTTTACATATTAAACCACATATTTAGACCCACACACACATTTACTTATCTATGTAACCCTAACTGAAAACTTTCAGCATTTTTACAATTACAAAAACTTTTTATACACTGCTTCTCCCTAACTTCTTCTGAGACTGCTAGCCTCGGTTGGCCTCTGAGATCTTCAGATAATTGTGTTGTGGCTATCATCAGTGCAACTTCTCTCCATCTCTGACCTGTCAGTAATAAAACACTCTGTACCCTTTACACTCTTTGCTCACTGAGACGTCACTGAGACACAAGGACCCCACGAGAGTGACCCAGACACTCCTGCAAACAAACGCTCATCAAATATCTACAGCCAAATAAATGAAACAACTCACAGTAATTCTTCATCATTTAAAATATAAGATTCTCAATCTCTTAAAATGATTACAGACATAACCTGGATCAACCAAAAGCAGTGGGAATGTGACGGACTTCTTTATTAATCTTCCCATTATCTATTTCCCTATCGCCAGCTCGGTTAGACACTATAACAAATTTTATTCCCTGCCTAGTCACAGCAGTGTGATGTTATAGCTGCCATTAGTTACATTATGCTTCTGTCGACATCTCTGTTTGTAACCAAAATCAGTTTTAAAGCAATGTAAAAGTATAAATCATTACTATAAACTCTCTGTTTTCAACCAAAAAGTTTTTTTTTTGCAGCTTTAACGTTCCAGAGAAGAACTGTACCTACCAAATGGCCCTGACTTTCCTCAAGGGTTTTTTCTCCATCTGCATATCATTGGAGTTTTGCTTCCTTGCTATTGTTGCCCTGTTGGATTGCTTAGTGGGAGACTGCTGACATTTAGCTTGATTTAGGATTTTGCAAATTGTTAGTATTGTTTTTAATATATAATGATCTAACCACAGTCTTAAAGACTTTGCTATTTGTTTTTTCTCCCATTCTGTTTTCATTATGCAATGTTCAGATATTTTACGGTATTATTGCAAATTCCTTATACATATAATACTCTTGTTCCAATTTTACTTGTGTAAAATTGTCCCTACTTTCTAAGGGCCATGTAAGCTGGAGCAGAATATCTAGCTTTATTTGATACATGTCATCTATCATGTTAATTGGCTAAATGTTGCATTGTCTTAGAAAAAGTACATTCCATTTTGGTAGTGTGAATACATTACTCATAAACCACTGGGATGGGTATGAGCCTTTGCATGCAATGACAGGTACTTCTGATACACATCCATTTCTTTAAATGATTCAAATATGTTGTAGTTATCATCAGTTCAGCCAACTTTATATTCATATATCGATTCCAATCTTTCTATCACTAGTTAGTTTTATAATATACATCTTATAATAAATCAATACAATTTGCAATAATACAATGATTTCTGTATTCTATGTTATACATATTACATATTTTTTCTGTTTTCTGTATTTTTCTTCTCATATGTAAAGGTGCTTTGAAACAATGCAACATATAAAAACACGCTATGTAAATAAATTTAAATTGAATTATATTTAAAGTGATTCGCATTCTATTTGAAATGTTATTTACATGTTGTATATGTTGCTTATATAGTGTGAATATACTCAACATTGCGCAAAATGTGTGTGAAAAGCGCTATGTAAATAACATTTGAATTTGAAATTTAGAAGATATGTCTATATCACCTGGAATATACTCTCAGGATAGTTGTACATGCAATTATGTTTTCAAACAGAAGATGGCAACATTGCCCGGCTTACAGTTTTGGGGCAGCGTTTATATACTGCACAGAATTTATGAGCAAAGCAAAGAGAAATAATTTTAGTATGTGAAATATCAATATCTTAAAGCAAATACGCACATACTGTTGAAAGCAAACATACAGCCAATGGGGTGTCAAAGTCTAAGACCAAAAATACTTTTTGACATTTTTCTAATGTCATGCAGTTTAATACAGCTTTAGACATGCTATACTATATACAAAGAAAGTTCAGTAAAAGGTTTATGTAAAAAACATGCACAATTTCGATATTTTTTGTATATTTCAATTTTGCTTTATTGACAACATGCACTCTGGCTGGCATTGACTCCACAAACCTGATGATTCACATTATCCCAACATAGTTTGTGCTTGTTTAGTAGAAGCAATAAAAGGTAACCTTTTGTAGAAACAAGTTAAGATAATCAATATCACAAACATAGTTATTTAATTGGTGACCTAGAAACATATTTCTGTAACTTTACATAATGTTTATTCAATAACATTATCATTTAACATCCAACTGTAACATCCAGTTAACATGCACTTTTTTTACAGTTGATTTGTGCATACACTACAATAATAAAGCCCTGTGATGTCATAAGCCCAAAATATGCTGATTAATGCTAGGTAATGTGTTATTTTTGTAGTTTCCTAAATTGCATTTTTTTAAAGTTGCGTAAAATTAATATTAATTAAAGCTGAAATCCGAAACTTTTTGCCTTTCTAGTCATCTCTGTTTGAAACATTAAATTGCAAGTTAACTGCTAAGTCATTTTATTTACATGGGTTGTACTTCTAACTAAGGGTTAGATACCTTTTGAACCACTGAAATATCTTGCCTATCTAAAAAATAGGTAACAAATAAAAAATTTAAAATTTATATATTAACATTTACACACAGATTTTCAATGTGGTCTATACCTTTGTACCTCACTGTTCAATTACAGACCGCTCATGCAAGCAGCATAAAACTGGCCAAGAAAAGATTATTTAAGCTAGCTACATCATAACTTCACTTCAAAATAAAGGTTCAATCATTAATCTGAAGGGTAAATTCAAACAGTGCGTTCAGTTATAATGTTGGATGTAAATAAATATTATACATCCTTGCTTGTATGTGAGGTGACTATAAAGGATGCAGGAACATTTGTCTAAATTGACATCAAACCCACCAGTCTGATACGGCCATCAAGCGTTGCAGAGTGTACACTATATATTCAGCGCTGGTGTACAGGTATGCTGATCACGCAGAATGACACTAACGCTACAAGAGCTCATCTCCCCGTCAATTACCTCTCAGATGCTTCCTCTAATGCCATCTTAACAGAGCTCCTCTAATCCACCACCCCTTACTCAAAAAGGCAATATGTGGAGCACACAAATTTTCCTCAGTATAAACAGAGGAGACAAGTTGCAGACAAGGTATAGACACTGAACAAGCTTTATGAATAACTGAATGAGATCTCATTTTACATAGGAAATATAATAAGGATACAATTAATTATTTTGGTCTCTTATTTAAAGAATTGTTAGGTGTTTTGTAGCCTTTTGTAACCACATTGTTACTTATATAGCAGTTTTTCGTGTATAGCACATTAACCATTGGGAAGAAAAAAATATATATATCACTTACATACATGGAAATTTTTTGTCATCTGCAAGTACACCACCTGTACAAAAAATATTTTTTAATTTTAAAGATTAAAACAATAAAAATCTATAATGTGTATGAATAACACATATTTAAGATGTTTTAATGTTTATGTCACTAATCAAATTTGTACCATGTTAACACTTTACAGTTTATTAAATTACAGATTTTCTTTCCTCCATTGATCATTAGGTTTTGCACTTCTTAACTTGTGGAGTCCAGGCCAGCTGAGTGCATGCTGTCATTAAAGCAACAGATTTAACAGATTTTTCCAGTTCCATTTTCACTTAAATTTTGTTTGCGATTAGAGAAAATGTATTAAACTGGTCACTTTACTAGTGGCTCCAGCTTATTGGACCTAACTGTATCTGTTTCTGATAACTGCCCATTCCATTTATTACCCTCATTCTCTTTTCCCTCATCAATTCACATGCTTCTGCTTAGATGAGCCAGCATCATCATTGCGGGTGTGTACTGCAGGGAGATAAATAGATGGATCAGAAGCACCACGCTGAAGAGAAACAGGTTCACATATTAAAATCACCTAGTAAGGACAGACAATCCAATTTGGAGTCAATCCAAACTCCTACACTTGCATCTGTCCCTCATCTGGCTCTCATGTATCAGTTCTTCTCACAGTTCCTGTCGGAAGACAAACGTCTCTTTCAGGTGTGGGTGAAAATGAGGAGAGGTGTAGGTATTAGTCAGTCTTTTACATCATCTATTCTGCCATTTTCATCAGCGCAGCCACAGTTCCCCAAACCTGGTTGCAGGCTGACAGCTGCGTCTCTATGACAACTGTCCCTCTAGAGATTGACCGCAACCCAGCCACTTAACACTTCCACCCTCAGGGGGCCTAATGGACAGGTGCCCACTCTCTTCCCATCTCTCTAGCTATGAGGTGCCATTACACCTCCTGCTGTTTTAACACCGTCCCTTTTCTCTGCTGTCATACATCTGGCAGAGCTGTGCTTAAGAGTCAGTTTCACTTAGACACGCCCCCCTACTAACGAGTCCATTCATTAGCGGCCAGCGGGTAAAGGGAGAAAACGACTTGAGGCAATGAGAAATCGAAACAAATCGGTGGGCTGTATCAATTAGGGGCAATATTTCTGCTCTGTAATTGCAGATGTGATTAGAGGCAGCGTGCTGGCTGATCCCTGTCGAGAAAGTATAATACACCATTTAACAAACCAATGCGCAAACACCAGCCTGTTGGTGGCCACATGGGTTAATCATTCCTGCACTTTTATGGGTTGTTTGCTTGTTTAAAGGACATTTGCAGACATCTTTGCCCTTAGTTTGAAACTCATTAATGACAAAACCTGTCAGTGTAACCTCAAACAGAGGAACCATGACTGTGTACACTTCACAGTTCTAGTTCACATTTTAAGACATTAGACACAGATTTCTTTATATTAATGAATGAAGTGTAACCTGGGGGATTAAATTCTCATATGTGACAAATAGTTTTCTTACTAGTAATCTATTGAAACTGAATTTTTGAATATCTTCAGTATATTGAACTAAAACATTTTTATGTTTTGAAAAATTCAGCTGCATAAGGCACGTGTGGATTAGCAGTCATATAATATGGCTTTCTCTGTGATCTACTGGCCTAACATAAGTATTTATTACATTTACCCCATTGCTCTTGTATTCTCTAATCTATTTGCTTTGGCTGCTTGGATTGTGTTTAATAAGATAGCTTTGCATATTTCTATCATGGCTAAATGCAATTTATTAAACATAGCTTTTCAAATAAATCCTTTTACAGCTATTTGTGTGTGTTTCATAAATCCCTAATTTAACAGCCATGTTTTAAATCACTTGGTTGCTACAGATCTAGTTGTAGCAGAGTCATATTTATATTGAAAAAGGTTTTATCATATATAGATATCTAATTTATCTTTAACAGACTGTTAGAACAATCATGTTAATTATAAAGTACCCTAACCTCCATTCAGCATGTATTGCTGAAACATTCATGTTAGATGTTGTTACCATGGGATGCCATTACCTTGCTTTTCCTGTAATTGAACTAGAAATGTGTTGTGCACTATTTCCCCGTGTTAATCTTGATAAATCATTTCAATAATTTGGATCCTGTGGAATCAAGCAGTATACCAAATTCACAACCAGTAGGGGGCAGTGATGATCAGTCTGTGACATTACCACAGCGTCATAAAAACAATACAAACACAGATGTATTTGCAAATCAACTGACAATAGAGTAAACTTGTTAATTCAATCACTTTCATTTCATTCAAAACTTAAGTGTATCTATAACCACATCCACTACCCCATCTGGTCGTGCTCAGTCTAGATGTTAAAAGGAAGGAATTCATTGCTCAGAAAAAACTCACAAAGATAAATACACTCACACACACAGATGTGTTAGTAGCAGGTGAAACATGAGCCCGTGAGATTCAGGAATGAGACAGGAAAGAGCCACATAGACTTCCTTCTCCCCCTCTTCCTCAGGCAAGTGCTGAGTTTGAATATAAAACAGTAGCCCTGCCATTCTGCTCCACATCAATCTACATTATTCTGAAATCTAATGTGAAAACAGGTTAAACCAATAACAAACTAAAACAGTGCTTGAAATATGTGCTTATTGTATTATTTGCTGTTTTCCAGTGTATATCGTTGCTGGTTATTTTATACTCTTAATAACATTCTTGGCTGTAATTTCAAAAACACTAACAATTATGACCACTTCAGATCTTGCATTACTTCAGATTATGCAAACCCTGGACATCTTTTGAAGTAACTGCCACTACCCTGCTTCGTAAAGCTCAGAGGGCAATAGGGCAAGACTGCTGGGGTGAAAGGGTGGGAATGGTTCAACAATCAACACACTTCAACCGGATTGCAATTCTCAGCAGGCCCAATCACGTTAATCAGTGTTTGTTTCCTGTGGAGCTCCAAGTCTGCTGTTGCAATGTGGCAATAATTAACAGCAAACACAGAATAACTGAAGCCCCACTGTTATAAATATGACATCTGACAGAGAATTTATACCACAGTCTGACTGTGTGACAGTAAAGAGAAAGAATCATGAGGAAAAAGGATGGCACAAAGTTTAATTATGTTTGTATCTGTTTGCATCTGTCTGTGTGCACCTGGGGTTAGTACAGGAGGAATACTGTATTAAAATGCATTATGTCACTATTATGAGTGTACATTGTGTGTGTGTGTGTGTGTGTGATATTTTCCCTTTCTACTGCGCTTATCATGGTGCTTTGATACAGAAGCCCAAATGACTAAACCAGAATAGCAGGATTAACACATGATGCATAATAACGGTCTTGTGTTCATCACTTCTGAACAAGGTTTGGAGAACAATTACTAGCAATTAAACCACCGCCAGTTATTCAAAGAGATAATTATGTCCTCGGTGTATTGCATCAATTAGCTACTTTTATTTTATTCCTGCAAACTCTCTGCTATGGTTTTATGTGACATGTTTGGAGAGGTTTGAACAACAGGAATTCCAGGCCTTATCTACTCTAAATACTGATAAGTACAGTGAAATATGAGTATAGAGAAAGTAAAAAGTATCCTCTCATCTATGAAAGGATTTTGTTGTTGTGCCATTTGTTGTCAGTTAAAATAATGACATGGTCCAAGGAGAAATCTCTCTGAAGTGACTATTTGGATTTAACATGCCCACCGACTCCTTTACTAGGAGAATTTTCCAAAATAGAGGATTAAAACCAAACAATCCTGAATTGGTATTGAGGATGATTTTCTTGAGCTGCCAAATGGCTTGTCACGTAGACCACTTGTGTATATTGAATTCAGTCTCGGTGAGCGGCTGATGTACATACTCTAATAGTGTTTCAGAAGGAGCTTGTTGGGGCTGTTTTCCAATGCTGAGACCTTACTTAACGGGTTTAGGTGTACATTTTTTCCCATTCTTTCAGAGGGAGATTGACGCTCTAAGAGCTTAGTTGAAATTCAGATGTGCCCTTGAAGAGATATGGCTTTGTGTTTTTTGATGACCTCAATGCAATTCTGACTCAACCCATTCAGACAAAGATTTGACCCTAACAAATTGTGCCATGCCTACGATGAGTTGAATTTAAAAAGCTTATGCCTGAAAGGACACTTGATAATGTTTAAGTGTTGTTCAGAAGCAGTAAAAAACAAGCAGATGCAAATATTCAGTCATATTCAGCGCAATTTCCAAAACATAAAACAGTACTGCATTGAGTATGACTGTTTGTTTTTATAAAAACCCAAAGTTTGAGAGTCTGAACAAGAAACAGTAGCATATTTTGTTGAATTGTGGTGTTTCTTTTTCCTGTTTTGGGCCTCAAGGGTATAATGTCTAACTCTGAATACCTGTGTCCAATTGTAAGTAATCTATTAAACCACAGTGCCTATAGCCTATTTCCCCTCTGCTTCACATCCTCCAGTTAATGTGATAGCTACAACACACGCAGGAACACCTTTCACCTCCTGTTCTCTGTTTACATCTTTTCTTACCGTTCATCCTCTCTCTTTCTCTCTCGCCTTAAACATGCACACATGCATGTTTAAGGCATATTTGTTATCATTGCCTATGAAACCTGCTTTATTTAAAGAGTGTGGAACTTTGGGGAAAAAATGTGTTACTTTTTAAATTGGCACAAATCATGCCTCATGTTCAGATTATAAAGGTTAAAGATCTTAGCGCTGGCAAACTGGCGCTTACCATGTGTGGAATCAGTTTGTTGCTTAACATTTTTATGTGTGGTTTTTAGTCCCCATTTTCTCGAGTTCCAGGGACTGGTCAAAGGCAGTGATGCATTGGCCGTCAGCCCCTAGCACTTCTCAATGGGCAGGCTGTGACATGCTGTCACCTTGGCAACTGCTGCCAGGGTAATGTGCCTGGCGGGCTAACTGACCTCAGCTGGCATTGTGCCATGGGCTTGCAGCAGGTGTGTGACAGTGAAGGTCCCTTGGCCACTAATGCAGTCATCTTTTATAGCCTTAGACTTTGTTTGACCATGTTTATTAACCTATGGTCTGATGGGAATTCCTAGAAAAAAAATGCTGTGTAGTGACACAGTTAGGTGACCAGTCAGTCAGCATAGAACAAAAAGATTAAGGGCTGTAGATATTAAGCAATTGAAAATAAATAAATCACCATAAACATCTGATTTCTCTTTTTAAATGTCTCTTTAAATACTTAATTTGTACTTGAAAGACTATAGCCCGGGCTTTTTAAGTTATAATGTTGTCTACAAATTTTCATGTAGTACTGCTTTATCGATAAAATTGAGATTTACACTTTATTTGTGCGAGAGGGATTTCCAAAAGATGGCGCCAAAGAAATATGAAAGGGTAAAATTTTTCTTTAATTTGTCAATATTTACCCTGCATATAAAATCTAAGTAAAAAACATAATAATGAAAGCATAATTAAAAAAATAAATTCCACTCGTTGTGACAGTTACACTTTCAGTCCTCGTCAAAACAGATGAATCTGTGAATCTGTCATTATGATACTGTGATTGGACAGACGATCGATGCAATATATTGTTATTAAAGTCATGCCTAGAATAGGCTTACCAATTTGTAATAGATACAATACTTTATTACAATATTTCTAAATATTTATATAAAGCAAAGCGGCAAACAAATTTTATAGATCATAAATTAATTAAATAAATATTTTGTTAAATTTAAATAGATGAAAGATGGTTAAAGCGGCTTTTATATTGTGTGGGCTCGAACACATACAAAAATAAAAAAATAAAAATTTTTCTGATTTATAGTCTATGTTTTGGTACATGTTAGCTCACATGTCATAGATTTGGTTGGGCAAAATAAGCAGGACGGCAACCAGAATCATTACATAATTTATTATCAGTTTAATTGAAGACCAATGACTTTCGGTTATTCACTTCTGTTGAAGAAAGGCGGACACGTTTTATTTTGTTTTTGATTGTTTTTCCTTGAAATAATTAAAAAACATACTTTAACAATAAAGTTATCAGTACATATTATTTGCTTTGCATTTTTAAAAGCACAAAATTAGATTTTGATAATTAAGCCTATTGTTTTATAATTGTTATTGTATAATTCCCTTTATTGAGCTAATGGTGAACTTTCTGAAAACAGTCAACTGTTTTGATGCTGTTTTGAGAGAAACGGAGTAAAAACTTTGTGTCTGTACGATGACATTAGCAGTTAGTATATTGCATGAAGGGTGGTGCGCTTGCTTATAACTACAGGTTAAATTTCGTTGCCACGCAACGGATGTAAGGTAAATCATCCGCGAAATTTAAATCTTCAAGAGAAGGGCCGTGTGTTTGGCTGAATAGTCACTACCACACAAAAGTTCTTGGGGAAAAAATAATCAGCTTCTCTCCCAAGTCTCAACAGAAGCGTCGTTTGCAGCTGGAATGCTAGTGTTGCGCCTTTGCTGAAAGTGTGGAAAGCCAGCTATTTCAAACATAGCAGAAAAGAATACAAATAAAAGAAATTGCCAAACTTGTCTTGATGAAAATTAAGGGGCTAATAGTTCTGCTTTCCCCCACCAGAAACGGTCGGTTTAGAGAAAAAGGCAATTCAGTCACACAATCGCTTTTGCACGCTTTTACATTGCAATCTGATGGAAGGATCTAGGCCCTTTGCACTCAGAGAGCTACGTGGCAGGCATACGAATTTCCATGCATACAAATTCACTCCTGCTTTAAAGCGTGCACAGAATGGATTCCAAATTACGTCATTTGCTTGTGCTATTTTTCACATTCAAATTTGAAAAAAAAACAAACAAACAACGAAATAACCGTTTCCATTTGGTGAAATGACGGCAATTAAGCATAATGAAATTTGTTAGAATAAAACCAATTTCGACGTTTGTATTTTATGCTGTTGACGGTTGGTATATGTATAATTCCGTTAATTAATTTAGTTCATCCAGTTATTTACTAAATCACTTGGACTAAACAATAAAAATATTATTCCAAAATACAAGTTTGGTAAGGTTAATATCCATGGAGGTACCATGTGGGCAACAATACTTTGTTTAATATAAAAAGATTCACCAAAAAAGCATGTATAACACAATGTATAGTCAACGCAAAATATAAATAAGATAATCTCTTTAAAGCTAAATGCACATCCCCATCTTACTTTCTTTACTTTAATGGTGGTATGAATATGATTTATAGGAATATGATTTATTAAATTTTTTATGTTACAATGTTAAAAATAACTTGGGGAAAAGAATATGACTTCCGTATAATGCATGTCAATGAGGAATAATGTGTAACTGCTATAACATCACAACAGTACCTACAGCTCACAGTTCTATGCACGTTTGGGACACCCCCAACCTCCGGACTTGAGTGGATCAAATCTAATCTAGTAGGAGAATGTTTTTTAATCAGTCGTAAAATATACTACACTATTTGTTTTGCAACAACTGCGTGAAACTTGTCTTTACTTAAAAAACGGCAATAATAGCAGGTAGTAGCCTATATTGACAGCTGCTGACAAATAATTTTCCCCGTACCCCCCAAAAAATCCAAACGAAAACATATACAAAAGAGCAACCAACAAACATCTTATTAGCATTGAATGAAATATGACATTCATATTCAGGGTAAGAGTGAAGAGAACGAGTAAACGAAATCCATCCAAATGTGAATACATATGAGTAAGCAATATTTAAGCAAACTGATAAAGAAGGAAAGAAAGAAGGAAGGAAGGAAAGAAAGAAGGAAAGAAAGAAGGAAAGAAAGAAGGAAAGAAAGAAAGAAAGAAAGAAAGAAAGAATGAAAGACGTTGCACAGACACACAGTTGCATCTGAATGCTATCGGATTTATTATTCTCATTCACTTCTCGCTGAGTCAGAACTGAACTTAAATAACAACGGGGTAAAACGTTTGGCAACGGTTTGTTTCAACTTTGTCAATGTGTTTGTGTACAGTATCTTTATATAATAACAAGTGTGATACTAACAGTATAAAATATAATCAATATTTAAAATGGCAGAGGGAAAGGCCTACAAGAGATGCTACTAGGTTGAAAGCGCGCAACAAATCTGTCATTGCTCCTGAAAATATCTGAAAGATCGATTTTAGTGAAAAATATAAAGCAAATCATTTAAATCAACACATAGTTGACACAATTTAAACAATTTATATTGCCAGATTTACACAGACGTGTTATCAAAACCCACCAAAAATATCTGCCTAGAAAAAAGCAGTTAAGAGAGGGCAATATCCAAGATTATTCAGCCAAACAACAAAAAAGTGTTTACAGGGGTAGGCTGAAATTGGAAAATAAGTGCAGTAACCAATCTTTGTACTTTTTCCTTATTTTTTCTCTGTGTAAAAGTTATTCACAGAAATTTAGTCCACAAAAAATACTGTGAGATAGAAAATGTGTAGTTTGTTGCACATACTGCTCCAAGAGTATAGACAAGACAATTCATTTTTGATTAAACGAGTAATATAATTCCTGTGCGTAAAATTGATATGTGTCCTGGAGTAATTTCTTCCTCTGTTTAATATTTAATGTTTGTCTGTATTGATCCATGTCCTTTGGAGTTCTTTTGTAATTTCCCTTTAAGGGAATCCTTAATACAGGGAATACAGTCTCTGTTGGCTTTGGGTTTGTTATGATTTTGGTGTCAGTGCACCAGAATCTCCTGGCCGTAGGTGCCCGTAGTTGTCACGCTGTGGTTGTTGTCCGGTTCATCTTTCAAACTTGCACCTTTTAAGTAATCTACCACAAAACTCTCCTGCAACACAGAGCAAACACAGTCATGTAACGTTAGGGACATTGGAGGATAAAACGTAGAGTTTTACAGACGAGTTTTGGGTTTGATTTTAGTTTCTTTGTAAATACATAGCATATTTTGATATCTTGGTGACAATCGTCCAATTACTTGGTGTAAATAAAATAATTTGCTCTACGTCTCAGTGAACATACGTTTGCAGTCCATGGACGGGGGCGGTGTGTCTGCACTCACGTTGCCGGCATGGGTGTACACGTCCTCGGGCGTCTGAGGGACTCCGGGCGGCGTCATCCTCTTCTCTTTCTGTCTTCGGTTGCAGAACCATACCCGAACGACCTCTTTTTCCAGTTGTAGGTTGTCTGCCAGGGAGGTGATTTCCTGTGCCGATGGTTTGGGGCATTTTAAGAAATGGCTCTCTAATGCCCCCTTTACGCTTACTTCGATTGAGGTACGCTTCTTTCGTTTTCTGCCTTGAGCTGCTATTTTGTCAATGCTGGTGGGACTGCCCGTGGTGGAATCGGCCTCCTCCAACCACTTGTTCAATAGTGGCTTGAGTTTACACATGTTTTTAAAGCTCAGCTGCAGAGCCTCGAACCTGCAAATGGTGGTCTGAGAGAAAACATTTCCGTAAAGTGTTCCAAGCGCTAAACCGACATCGGCTTGAGTAAAACCCAGTTTGATTCGACGCTGTTTAAACTGTTTGGCAAACTGTTCCAGGTCGTCAGAGGTCGGCGTGTCCTCGTCGGAGTGCGAGTCGGAGTGCGAGTTCACTCCTGTGTGGTGCTGGTGGTGATGGTGGTGAGGGTGTTGCTGATGATGGTGGTGGTGATGATGGTGACTCCCGTGTTCCATTTCGGGAGAATCTCCTCGCATCAGCCCTGGGTGTATTATACTCCCGGGAGGGTTCAACATCCCGTTTACTGTGAAACCACCCGGCTGAGAATAAATGAGAGACTGGGGCGACTGCTGCTGTCCCCCGGTGATGGTGGAGATGTGCGAGGCTGCGTTTCCCCATGCGCCTTGGTGGGACTGGTGAGCACCTAGATGTGAGGGTCTGTGGTGCAACGCGGTACCCGAGTGCAGGTCGTCCCTGTTTGAATTGTTCTTGACATCTTGCTGTTGTGGGCTACCAGCCATGCCAACAGGGCTGGATGTCCAAGGGGAGCCGGCTTCGGCAGCTGCAGCGGCTGCCGCGGCGGCGGCTGCGGCAGCAGCGTGTGGCAGTGAGGTAACCCACTGATGAGCATGGCTTAGCATGTGCCCTCCGTTACTGGCCGTCATGGCTCCCTGCATGAAATCGCTCTGCACCATCTTGACCGCGGGGTCTCCTCTGTAGCCACCCGACACCGAGGTTACGGCAGCACTTCCCGGCTGCATGCCACCTCCTCCGGACTCCGAGTGCACGATCGAGGCTGATGAAAGAATACTATTGCTGGCCAGGTAAAGATTGGAAGCCGCTGTGGCCATCCCCCTTCACCACTTTGAACAATTCTACTTATTATTCCCCTCCCCGAATTGTCGCAACTTTTTTCCAACCCTGGAAGGCACACTCTAATTCATGAATTATTCAAACTGGAAAAGTATGCCTGGTATTTTGATTTGGTCCACGGTCAACACGACACAAAAGACGGTCAAATATATCCTTTAAAACTCATTTTATTATAAGCAAAGGAGGAAATAAATACCTTTAACGTAGAATTCCACATTATGTATGGAAGCTGTTTTACAATGTTCCAATGCATTCCATTCCTAATGTCTTTCTCGTGTAAGTGGCAATTAGAAAATCAAAAATAAATAAGCACAGATATTTAAAAAAAATCTCGCTTCTTCACATAACGACCGCACAAATTCCACACAAAACTTTCTTGCGCGTTATCTTTACTTGATGTGGCGACTTAACAGAAAATGTGCCCTTTTCAAACTTCTAGTCCAGAGATTCGCGAAAATGTTGTCTTACAGCGTCTTGGTACTCATATTTCTTGCTTTCACAAAATCCATCTCACGTTAATCTTCAATGCATTCAACTGCTCGCAACTGTATTAACGCGCGCGCAATGGAGAGCTTTCACTGTCCTCGCTTACGGTTCCTCTCTCCGAGCGAAACAGCACGAGAATGTTTACGTTCAGACCCCGCGTGCGCACACCATCCACATCCTTCACCCAATTACCGCGAGGAAGTTTTTGCGAGACTGATGCTCATTGGATATCCTTCGGGAGAGTGACAGATCTCAGTGCGCAGCTTTGAGAGTCCAAACCTAGGAATCACTTCAAGGCGTTGCAATTTGCTATGTCCAATTCGGATATGTCAACATACAGATAAAATGACTAGACCTTCTATCGGATCTGGAAACTTTAGTTAATATAATTAGATAATAGAGATTTTCATTGCATATTGAGCGGTCCAGTTGGCAAACAGTTTCGTTGCGGATGCTTTGTTTTGTTATAGGAAACGATATTTGCCTTTTGTTCACCTCACCTATTGTTGGTTAAAAGAGTGATAGTATGCTGGTCTTTTGTCTGCAACATGCATATTAAAATACATTTCTAGTGACCATAGATTTTAATTGTGTATATTATAGGCTAATTACCCGTGGGCATGGAACAAACAAACAAACGCTAAACGAGTGACAAAAGCAACTTCTGCGGTTAGGTGAAAGAGAGAAAGAGATGCAGATAAAACGCAAAAGTATAAATAATGTTATTATTGGCTTAGAATAAACAATATATACTACATTTTTATTAAAAAATAAAAAAACAAAAAATACATAAAAATGTTACCATGATGTTACCATGTGGAGACACAAAAAACTTCACGAAAAGTTCCATAGCTTATTTATTATAAGAATAAAAGTTATTTCAAAGAAAGAAACGTTTAACTTTTAAACTTACTTGTTAAGGAAAGTATTAAAATGACCTCTACTCTGGCCTCAGTAATACCGCATCCGTCAAATTAAAAGAATGCAAAAATAATTCAAACATCTTTTCTTATTTGTTTTACAGCAATTTTAGTACACAGACCTTATGCAAGCAACCGTAAATATGTATATTAGAACTTTCAGACAGTAAAAATATGATTACAAAACATCTAGTGGGTGGATTGATTTATAATTATTTCTTTGTTTGTTTGTTTGTTTGTTTGTATAGTCGCTTAATCTACCCCTTTGCAACATATAACCTATTGTATAGTGTCGGGCACAGGGACACTCCTGCACTGCGAGCGATGAACAGTTAGTGCTGATTTTCATTTGCATACATTTTCATATGTTTAAGTGAAAATAATAACGGAGCAGAAGAGAGCCGGATTCACTCGAGACGGAGGAAGAGAAGGAGCTGCGCTAGATTCGTTCCTGCGGTAAGAGATGCAGCTCTCTCTCTTTTATGTTTTATTTTTCGCACTCCTTGGCTTAATGTGTCTTTTAATCGCGTGAAACTATGTATATTGAATTTAAAGGCCGTGTTGTTTTGCATTGCGTTACAATCTGTTACAAGCACACGTAGATCTAACAGAGCTTGTTCTTCGCTAAGGGCCTCGCGATGACAGTAACAGTCTATGCAGGTTTTTAAAATGACTTTATTTATAAAAATGCGGTCTTGCTGGGGGGAAAACCGCTACACCATGAAATGCAATAAGATGGTAGTGGGTTATATGCCATAAACTCCTGTACAATTCATTAAGCTTTTTTGACTATGCAGATATTTTATTGGACCATATGTATTTATAAGGCACTTAATAATTTATTATTTCAAAAGATGACGAATTGGTCATTTAAGTAGAACTATGTGGTGTGCTTTTACCTACTATTTAATAAAGAAAATAATAATACTTTATACAGATATCTGGAGAGGTACGTTTAGTCTCTCATGATCAGTGCAGACCAACTTTTATTTATATAAACTCTTTAAAGGAACTTACTTGGACCTACTTGGTGATTTTAATCTCCGTTTATTGTGTGGAAATTTCCTTCCTGATGTCAATTTCGGTAGGGACTCCAACATGTAAACGTAATAATATTGACCAATAAAAAGCAATTAATGTGTCAAATGTTAAGATATTTGCAGTAACACCATTACATGAATTTATTTGCAAAGATTCAAGTTACGAAGTGAATTTCTATATGTAGTCTAATAATCTGGCACGGGCTTCTAGATGATCCATCAATCACTGTCTGAAAAAGTGACGTTTAACATTGGCGCGGTGTGTCACTTATAAATAAATCTATTTTACGCCTATATGTAGGTACATTTTTTGCGTACTAATTGACGATTGTTATTAAAAGTGTCCATTAAAATAAATATTATAATGTCTGTTGGGTTAAACCAAGTCATGTAACTCATTTGCATATAAAGTAGTAACGTTTCATCTTCATATGGCCACAAATGTCTGCTCCCACAAAAGACTGAATAAAGTGTAATTAATATAAACGATGGTAGACAGTACTATATGCACTAAGTCTGCTGTTATATCCAAATTGAAAAAACGTACATGCGTACGTATAAACGTATATACGTGCAGTTGGTAATATTTTTAACAGTGCAGTCGATGTCGTTACAAGTAATCACATAGGAATCATTAGCAATTTCCTTTAGAAATTAAAAAGTACTTAAAACTATAAGGTAACAGTGCCATGTAGACTGCATTCCTAAGTCTGTTGCAAGTTGATGCAGTGTTATAACTGATCAAAGAAACTTGAATAATTAAATTATCTACTGAACCTATTCAAGCACATTAAACCATGTTCTAAGCTCCAATGCATAAATGCAAGCTGTGTATGTCAAAATTCCTCCAAATCCACCCCCCCCCACACACACAAACACACAAACACAGCATATGTGGTTTATTAGAACTCTCCAAAGTATTGGATTTCATACCATACAAACTGCATATTCTATCCCTTAAACCTAACCCTCACAGAAAACTGGATTTTTTTAATTAACAAGAAATCACCATTTAGTATGCTTTCTAAGTGATGTGGGGACACAGGAAGAGCCCCAATAAACCATGGTTACATTGATATACTTGTCATTATACACTTGTGTCCTCATAAACCACATATTCAACCCCCCCACACACCACTTACACACACATGTTGGCACATGATATGTTGGCACATGTTGGCATATGTGGAGGACTGTCCATAGACATAATGGTTTTTATACTGTACAAACTGCATATTCTATCCCCTAACTTTCAATCTAACCCTCTAAATTAACATTCACCATTTAGTATGTTTGTTAAGTGATTTAATTTAGGAGAACACAGGAAATGACCCTGTAAACCATGTTTACATTGTTATACACATTATTATTGTAATATACATAGCATTATACACAATTGTGTCCTTAAGTCACATATGCAAACACACTCACACGTTTGCTTTCTATGCTTTGTGGGGACTTTCCATAGACATAATGACTTTTATGCTGTACAAACAGAATATTCTATCCCGTAACCCTCACCTACCTTTAAACCTAACTCTAAACAGAAACATTTTTGCAATTTTACATTTTCATAAAAGCATTTTTTGGTATGTTTAATAATTAATTTCCCTCATGGGGACTTCTGACTAGTCCCCACAATTTAGGTGTGTGTGACTTTTACCATCGTTGTGGGGACATTTGGTCATTTGAAATCCGACCACACACACACACACATTTCCCCAGTCCCCGTATTACATTAATAAAAGCACATATTTCCCATGGGAATTCACACATGGATCATAGTAAATCCTAGTGAAATTGAATCACACAGAGGCCTAACTCAGCAGCCTGGTTGTTATTTTCTATACATATTTTTGAGTGATTTCTTGTAAGAGAAAACATGAGAAATATTTACACCTATTGACATTCACTACTGAATGGGCTGCTTCCTAGATAGACATGGCATTGGCTGGTAACACTATAGCCAGCCTCATGACTCAAGCTATTTGTTCCACAGTAATTTATACTGGAACACAAACAAAAAGCATCAACCAGATTTCATTCTTATGCTGTGCTGTAGATTAATAGTAAAATCTGGTTATATATGGATATATGGGATCAGGCATGTTTAACTATTTCAAATAACTCAACCTTATAATAATTAATTTTGTACCTTCCCAGCAACATTGTGAACATTTTCACATATACCTGTCCAATCTGTAGAAAGTTTTAAATGTGCTGTTTTTTCATCTGCAAGTGACTTTAAATATCTTTTCCCCCTGCAGGTAAGAGCAAGCACCTCCGATAAACGCAAGACCTTCTCTCAGTGAAAGCTCCTTTATAAGGGAAGGATGACTGGGATTATCTTTACTTGTGTCTTCCTCTCTCTCTCTCTGTCTCTCTCTTTCTCACGCTAGCTCAGCAAGAGAGACATTTCTGTAGTGTATAACAGTACATTCTTAGACTATTAATATGTTTGACATATTGCAAGACACAGGAGATTCTGGATTCAAGCACATACTGTGCACTGTTGTAAATTGACAAAAAACGTTTGACTCATTGAGAGATCTTAATAATCGCTCTCTAAAAACAGCCCCACAGCACTTCTGAAGGGCCCTAAAGCAAAGGTGTTATTCAGCTATGTTCAAGCTGTTCAGTGGGTAAAGCTCATACCAGCTGGAGCAGAAATCACAAAATTGTCTTTCTTTCCCATGTGCTACATTTGCATTTTACTCAGCTTACCAAAAGAAATAGCCTGCAGCGAGAAAACTCTAACCACTATACATTTAGGAAAAAAGAGAGGGAGAATAAAAGAAGTGAGAAAGAACAGAGGCAGACAGACTGAAGGAAATGAGAGATAATCTCAAAGCCACTGTCCATTTACACTGTAGTCACAAGCCATCATTCGTAATGGGAAAAATGCATCAGCATGCAAGCCAGTAGATGAGGTGCAATTCATGCTTCCTTTTGTCACCTAACCACAGATATCTTTACTCTGTGGTCTTAAATAGTTTTTAGAGCAATTTACAAAAAAAAGAAAAAACTCTTTGCTGTTATTACTGAAGAGCAGAGGTATTATGTTAGGCTGTCTTCTGGGATGGGGTCGTTATCAGAGAGGCGAATGTGTGGAGTATCTTTGCATGTTAGCCGATGGCCCCATGGGCGTGTTATCACCATCAGACACTGCTAACTGTATGGAGCCTCGGCTCTTCTGACAACTAAAGGGAATCCATCAATGTTTCAGCCCACAGAGAATGACTCAAAAGGCCTTTAAAGTGAGTAAAACCCATTCTCTTTAATTCTGATTACACTCTGAAAGTGTCTTTAGCATGTGGCGGCTAAATTGGGCTATCAGCGCTAAGTAGTTGCGGGGAAGAAAAGAGCCAATTATGCCAGTCAAAGCCAGATGATGATTCTCATCTTTACTGTCTCTAACACACACAGACACACACGAACAAAGAACAAGACAGGAGAGAAATGCGTCTCTTTTTTTTCCTAAACATAGTTCACACATCTACTGTTGCACCTTTGGGCATCACTGTTTTTTACACAGTATGTTCAGGTTCATAATTTAATATTCACTCTTACAGAATTATTTGACTTGAGTCTCTACATTTGTCTAATGTAAATAGACAGAATACAGCGTAATAACTTCATTCCATAACAATCAACAACATTTGTGTAAAAATAAAGCAATCCTTAAAACATTTACTGATTTCTGATTTTATTTATTTGTTTGTTTCGTGCAGGATGGATGTTTATTTGTGTGGCATAGAAACAAAACCTGTTAAACCTTCCATAATACAGTAAGACTTAATTTAAGCGAGAGTATCCTGAGGGTATTTCATGCTAAATCTGAGCTCCGCAATGCCTGCATGATTAATGTGCATAGAGACTTTATCCCTTCACACTGATTCACTGTTTTGCAATGCAGCATTCTCACAATATTGTTCTGTTCCATTTCCCCACAGTCCATTAACTCCTGATATACTCCTGATTACTCAAAATCCTCCACTCTCTGCGGTGTGCGTGAATTCAAGTGCACATTCAATGGGAACTTTAATATGCCAGGAAGGGATAACACGTTTTTTGTCATCACAACAGGACATTTGGAACAGTGTCCCAGTAGCTTAACCGACAGAGAATAGCACACATTTTTAAAATGTATATCTTAAACGTACTGTAAATTGCTTTGGATCAAGGTGTCCCTCAAATGCGTAAACGTACAGTAAATGTGGCACGCCTGATGGACTAAAGAAGAGCACACTTACGCTACACTTTTAGGAGCCGTTTACAGAGTACTGTATCCTATTTGAAAATACTTAGATTAACACATTAAGCGAACACTGGGTATATTAAACAAAAAAATCTGACTATCTATATAAGCTGAATGCTGATAATTTAAGTAAACCAAGAAGCCCCAAAGCTTGACCCAATGCCATTTTAAAAAACAAACAAACAAAATGATTCTTCATTTAGGTAACAGCTGCTTGGTACCAGTCATGGTTCCAAGGTCTGGACACATATGACTGTGTAAATGTATGCTTCATGTAATCTTAAAGGTGATCTTAAAGAATCTGAAAAGTTAATCTGTTAATGCTTAAATGGTTTAAATATTTTGTATAGAAAAATAAATCTTTGATTTAAGCTGATGATTGAGAGAATACCCAGGGCTGTTATGGAAAGTGGCAGCTGTGAAGAAGAATAAATAAGATTGTTTTTATTTAACTTTTTTTGTTTTGGCCATTGCATAATTTTTATACTTTCTGTCTTTTTAAAGTGTTCACTGTTATTATAAAATGTAAAAAAAAAGTAATAATGAAGAATATGTCCAAGCCTTTAATTGATGCTGTACCTTGCACATTTCATAGCTATTACCTGACCTTAAATCTGATTGGATGAAAAGCGTTCCAACACGTGTTTTAAATTACTCTGCTACAATAAGTATTAAAACTATTAGAAACCATTTGTTTTTTCCTTATTGATTTACATATCTTGTGTTAAACTGTTGTATAAAAGTAATATGTCACTCACAATTGTGCTGTTATGGCTATATATCAGCACGCTGTGGTTACTTCCAGGCATGCTGATATAAACACTTTTGCTCGCATGATATTGCTTTATTGTATCATATAACAAACTTGTCATTTTCAGTGATTTGTCCGGGAATCCACAAAGCCACTTACAAAGATCCATGATGGAGGATGATCGTTTTACACTTCAAATCAACTTTATTTCACAATATGCTTAATACAGTAGCAGCTCAAGGGTCTTTATCCTTTGTCAGGCCTTATGACACTAACATGCCATCACTTGACCACCCAGCTACCCATAATTCCTGAGGAAGTCAGTTCTGCTAACATGTTGAGTCAAGTTCCCAATCAGCCAGTCTCGGAAACACAGAGTGTCTCTGAAGATCAACTGCAGTTGTGAACCAAAAGAATTTGAAATAAAAGCTCTCTTTCTCTCTCATGCTCCTTCTGTTCTGTGGTTTATTTCCTCTCTGGTCACTTTCCTGGTTTTCCTTCAGAGCCCTTATCTACTTCTCACAAGAGCTAGAGTCTGTGGCTGTTACTGCTCAAATACTGCTTCATAAAAGCACCAACAGCTTACACATACACACACACACTTTTACTTATCTATCTTAAAGGGGTACACTCCATGGACTCCATACACTATAACCTAACCCTAAACCACACTCTAAATCTAACCTTAACAGAAAACTTTTAGCATTTTTACAATAATTGCTCAGATTTGTCAGGTTTTGCTGACTTTTGGGTACAAATTCATGGTTAAGTAAACACTCCCCCAACCCACACACGGTACACATTAGTAGTGCTACACATTTACAGCAACCATTGTCAGACTGCCAAATATAGAAGCCACTGAATACGTTATAGATGGTTCCTATAGATGGAAGTTTATTTAACAAAGTTCAGGAGGAACGTGATCATGTAATCCAACCATTCATTCCGTCCCTCACCTCTGTCCCTGACAGTTCTCTCCACCACCCCAACGCCTCACTCTTGGCTGTTATTTACCTCAGTCAAGGATGGGGGGAGTACTCTGGGTTCAAGCCAAATGTCGAGCTTGGACAGCACGCCAAATATGCATTTATGATAATTTGTGATTACATGTTAGTGCAAACTCGTAAAATGAAGTACATAAATGTGAAATACTCACTCTGACTTATCTGTCATGAGTTCCATCAAAAACAGAATCAGAAAGACAAATGTCTATGCTTTTCTGGTTAATCTCTGTGGAGGTAAAATATTGAATATAACTTTACAGTAAGGTTGGTAAGACATTCTGAGTTCCATGTCAAGACCTTAGGCTATATTATATCAGTCTATATAAAACAGCATGCATTTTATGTTTATGCATCTATTTATTTATTTCGTAAGGACATTCCAGGTACATTCTGTGGTGATTGACATTTTACAACAAATAATGTGGATTGGGCTGAACTTGAACCTGGAACTGTATTTACTATTTAAATTACCAAGGCCTCTGTATAACAACATCAAAATCTTGATGAAAGCAGTGGTGAAATACATTGGCCTCCTACACTCATAATCGTTTGCCAATTTACGAATCACAGAATACACTGCTGTCATCCGATGTACATTTGATTAAGACCTGTTATCTTTCACACTCAGATATTTCACAAGTCTCACAAGTAATAAATGATGTTACAGTTTGGATGACATGAAAAAGTATCACTTTATTGTTTTCAGTTTGACATAGTTAACTAAGGTTGTGTTCTGTATTCATTAAAAATATGGCATGGTGCAGATGTTTATAAGGGTGCAAAAAAGATGTGCTTTATAGCTATAAATATTAATGTTAAGCAGATATCAGCCAATCATAAACTTTTCTATGGAGACTAGCTTCATAAAATAACATTAAAATACATCTTGGTTAAACTCAAAACAAGACAGTGTAAAAACAGACAAAAGTTTGTTTTTGGATGAATTTAAATGAATTTCCTGGTGGTAACAGCTTCTGTTGTTGCAAGACCAGAAAATGAAGATAGTTCCTGACAATGTGATAGTTGTTCTTGAAGCCTCAGCAGATGGCCCTGGTAGTCCAACAGCCAATGATTCTTGTTGTTCTAACACTAATTGTCTTCAAGCTGAATGTTTTTCATGTTCTAATGCTGAAGGTTCCAGATGATTCATTTGACTAGAGTAGAATAGTGCAGTTTCATAGGGGATGGTGTGCAGGGACATTATCAGTGGTTTCATAATCGAATGATATTCAGTACACTGTCTTTCTGAACACATGAATAACAATAGCACTCTGTTTAACAATAAAAAAAACTCAGATGTCACATGACGGAAGACCACCTGTGAAAAGGAGGTCAAATATTATAGGCAAAGGGGACTGATCTGACAAAATATTTTCTAGCAGCCTTTGGGGCAATCCAAATCTTGGCCAATTTATGAGAGGCAGTCATGCATTATACTTTTTTCAAATCCTTGCCTCACAGATGCTACTATAGGGGGACATAACAAAATTGTTTCCTAAAATCTATTTCAGTAGAGAAATGTTTAAGGAAACATTTTATGTTAAATACAACTCTTTAGACACCATCTGTGGCCTGCTGATGATTACCACCATAAGTAATTATCAGTAATGCTGACTCGCCCCCAATTTATAAAGAACAACCAAGCGGGCAATGTGAAAGCAATCTCAGAGCACAAATAGAATTTGAAAATACAAATAAAATCAAACTTCATTGCATTTTTGTACATTGTGTGATCAAATGAGGGCATGACATAAGAATCATTGAGGTTTAATATTATTGGTAGTCACCATATTTGATTTGGGCTATGTACATATGTTATTCTACTATTTTACTTCACAAGGCAGTTTTGTAGCTCAGATAACAAGCTTTACAACAAATACTATAGTAAACAAGGCCACACATGCTGTCTATAGAGTTTAAGTTGTTTAAGTTAGTTATGTTGGTTAAGTTGTTTAAGTTGTAGAGTTTTACTTGTGCAGGAATTACCCTTAAATAGAAAACTACACACAAACTGCCAGATAGGCAAGCAGGCAGATAAGAGGTAGATGAACGGACAGACAAACAGACAGACAGAGTTTGTGTGTGTGCACATGCTCATTTGTGTGTGTATGTTCTGGTTCACCCACTCCTGCTGCTCTGTCTTCTCTGCTCCCAGTGTGTATTAAAGTTTGATAACCTGTAGGCACAGTATCTTCTTTCATCTCCTCTCTCTCTTCCTACACTGGAAGCTGACTAGCTGTCCTACCCACAGTCAATGCACAGCAATGAAACACAGCTTATCCCTAACTTTAATTCTAAGCCTATGCAAATTGCCCAGTAATCAGCACCAAATGCAATCAACACGGTTTAAAATTTTCAGTACACACCAGTTTCCAATTTGGCACACACCACTTGCCATGTGGTCAGAAATGATGTACAGTTTATAAAAGTTCTCGAAAGCATGACATCTGGTGTGCTAAACATCACCACTGCCTCGTCTTCACATGCTGCAATGCCACACCATTTCTGTAGAAGACTTATGGCATTCCAAGTGTTTTCCAGTAATCCCCTGCTGTGTTCCACTGGATGCTGCAGAACAGGAAGTGCCAACTTCACAGAAGATCTGGCATCACTATTCCTGTTTGAAATCCTATGCAGGAATGTTAATCTTTTCTTGTATATGCACAACATGAATATATTTGTGAGCAAACATTAAAATATTTGCAGAGTCAAATTATCTTAAGTAACTGAAAATAAGTAAAACCAACAGAGGACGTCCAAGCGAGTTTAAGTACATAAAGCTCCTCTTTGTGTATAAATGCTTTCATTGGGTATTTACAGCATGTATTTAGAGGGCATAGCTCACCCTGTGTGTGTTTCACAGAAATTACCAGTAAAAAACCCTCGCCATAGCACTTGCCGGCCAGCTGGCCCGAGTAGCCTATGTTGCCCAGGGACTGTGGAAAGCCAGGCTGGCACAGGGAGGGCAGCCCGGGGTAGATGCGACTGGCAGATCCAGGCCTCAAGGGGGAACAGAGATGCTCGTAGTCCAGAGAGCAGTCACATCACGTTGGAGGAGGAGGACTCAGCCGGGCAGTGCGGCTCTTCTGGGACCTCACTGCTCTTTGTCCATCACCGCCGTCTTGACCTGCCGACTCCCCATAGATACTGGCACTGTACCAAGCTGTAATGGCAGGCTGCACAAAGGCACTCTGCCAATGTCCTGCTGTGAGTTAGTGACTGGTAATGAATATAAATCAGCGATGTGTGCATGTGTGTGTCTTTTTAAGCTGTTTGAGACTTAGTCCTCTAATCCATTGAAACTGAACGTGGGTATATATGCATGTCAGCACATATCACCATGCTCAGCAATTTTAGAGGTTCATGGGTGAGAAGGTCTGAACATATACGCACAAAATCACACCCTCAAATTATTTGTGATTCAAGCTGCACCCATGCTCATGAAAATGAATTGTTATTAGGATTGCCTCTCGCCTGAGCATGGTGCCTCATGACCCTCAACCTCTCCTCTGTAGGTGTTCTCTCTCTCTATCTGGCTTAGTTCTATGTCTCTATCTTTCAATGTTTTCAGGGACTGGCACTGAGTAGCCCAGCAGATATGGCTGCCTGTGTTAGTCTGTGTTATTTCAACATTTATATTGACTCTGTAATCATTGATTGTCATTTAAATATTCTGTGGTGAAAAATAATTTGGTTTTAAAAAAAAATCACCAATGCTTTGTACCTAAACTTGTTGAGCTGGGTTGCTGTCTACAGCATAAATAGGCCAATCAAGATGGAAATGACTAATTTGGGATGGTATACATAAGCAGCCAAGTCTGCAGGCTACAAAAATAAGACTTCACATGGGAGACTTGACTTACAATTGATTCTAACTGATTAATTGTTGCTATGCTAACAACTGTGTGATACTCTAATAAGTGCCAAATAAACAGCACACACAAAATAACTTTTCCTGTTCTTTTTCTCGTTTCACCAAAATGCATTTATAATTGACATTTGTCACCTCATCTGCCATCTTGGATTCATGTTTCACTAAACTTGGCCCAATACATTTTAGGAATCCTTGTGCCAGGATTAGGCACAATAAGAATAAATTATGCAATTTTTTAAATTTATTAAAAAATTGGCTTTCTGCAAATGTATGATTTAGAATTTTAATTGTCTACACCTCACAAAATGTTGAAGTAGGAGCGACAGGACTTTACTAAACTTTAATTAAAAGAAATTCAACACGGTTTCACAACAGAATACTTTATTCTAACACAGGAACAAACTGGCAGGAAAAGAGTTTTATATTGCAAAATAAAACAGCAGGTTCATTCCTTAAATTTCATTCCATTTTAAGTCTACTTTAAATTCAAATTAGAATTCAGATTCTGCATTTTTTGCCATGTAAACTTAACTTCAGGACCTGCATTGGATTAAGGCATTTTAAATACATTCTAAACAGTTCACAACCATGTGTGACCAAAACAAGTTTTCTTAGGAGGCAGTTTATTTGTCTGGCCTACCTTGAGAAACAGCCCCCACATATGATGCCTTAAGCTGCCTACACAGGCAGCTCACTGTGTTTTAGAACAATATTGACTGTATGGGAGACCTTCACAGTCATAGAGCTACAGTACACAAACAAAAATGTAACAAAAAGTACCATGGTACAGCAATGTTTGTTGTTTGGACAGAGGAATCAAACAGAATCACCAAAATACCTTTTGAATATGATGGTACGTTCAGATGGTATCTTACACTGCCATCAGATGTTTCCCAAGATTCAGGTAACAGTGTGGTCTCGCTGGGGTTATTGAAAATCTTCTTGATTTAAAGTGAATGATGAGAATTTCAATGTTTACAGTGGTTCGTTTTGAGTTTGTGAGTGAGAGAGTGTGTTTGTGTTTGCCTGTGTACTCCTGGAGTGCTGGCCGGAGGCCAAATGCTGTGTCTCACTGATAAAGCCTCCAAACTTCTGAAAGCCACGCTGTGAGTGGGCCTTCTCTATCACCGTGGCAACCCCAGAACATTCCCGAG
>JAZGTJ010001429.1:0-56600 GCA_036877575.1 Botia almorhae | reverse complement strand
GTCTCTTATTGTAATCGAAGTTGCTTCCTTTCCTCATTTGTAAGTCGCTTTGGATAAAAGCGTCAGCTAAATGACTAAATGTAAATGTAAATGTAAATATAGTCTCACTCTATCTCTCTCTTCCTCTGTCTCTCAGTTTACTTTGATATACCTCCAGTTTAGCAGTACTCTGATGATGCACTGTGTTCTTTCAGAAGGCAGTAGAGGGTATAATGATATGGGTGGGATGGAAGGCCACCGTTAGGGGAAATACAGCAGATGTTGGTTTATATGTGTTGGAGGCTGAAATGCAATAAAACAGCTGAGATGGACAATCAGGAAGGAGGTTGACAGCAAAAGTGATAAATGTGGCTATATATATATAATTATATAATATATTATTATTATTATTATATGATATCATTTGTTCTTTTCATTTCTGTAGGCTAGAATAAGTTGGTCTGTTTCACAGGTAGACATATATGGAAATTCATTATCTCATCAAACAAACCAATATCTTAAACAAATAAATTACTTACTTGTTGGGCAATATGACTTCCACTTAAAAATTTTGTCTAGCTTTGTTTAGTCACACATTCATGTATAGTGCAGCCGAGTATTCTGTAGATTAATGTCCAGTTGTCTACACTCACACACTTCAGTCACCTGCTGGGGTGGGCACACTTGGGTTCAACTCAGCTTAAATGCATTTTCTATGGACTCACAAACAGATATCCAGCTACAGCAATCCCATGCTGAGCAGCCTAGATATCGCTGTGCAAAGAGGAAATGCAACATGGTGGTGGCCGTCACTGGCGTCAATCAAAGCCCTTGTTCGTTCTGATCCATTGCTCTGGCAGAAGGGGGTACTCCATCTGTGCTAGAGCTGCTGGAGTGGCGGGGGGCTGGCTACATCCTTATTATCCCATTAACAGGCAGTTACAGTACCCTCAATGTAAAGCAGTCTCACGGCTGGGTTCTACCTGCTGGTGTTAAATCCCTGGTGATGAGTCTCAGCCAGAGGCCTGCCTGTTTACTGCAGGTTTTTTTCTCACAAAGGACCAAACTGGCACACTTCTGCATAAAATTGCTGTCCACAGCAGCCCACACTGCTGCATAGACACATATGTCACCCAGGAAAAAGCAGCATGCTGTCTCTTTGTACTAATGCATGATGGAGTGACTCATTTTGACATGTTGACGAACAAATCCCAATATATCAAAGATAAACAAAAAAACATATAACAGGTCACTTTAAAATGTGTTAATAGTTACTAAAAATACTTGACAATACGACATTGTATTAAATTGGTTCTCAACTCAAATATTCCTATTACAATATTGTTAATATTCCTATTAACAACATGTTACTGTAGAGGAGAAAAAAATTCAGATATTAAGGAGGCAGAAGACCAATGATGGTGATGACTCTTCACATTTACCTAAAACTCTCCACAGTATAAATTCTGTAACATGAAAACTGTCTGTCTGTGGTTATCAAATGATTGAGATTTTTATATCCGTAAATACAAGTTTGTTTTGAAAATATTGTTATTTTTAAGTCAGAAATAAAGAATAAACACTATTTATTTTACAAAAAGCAGCTTAACAATATTAAATGACTTAAAAGTGGAATAATGCAGACGTGTGTTTAGATTAGAAATACACCTTGACTGATTGCTAGTACACAACTGACAGTAGGCCTTGCACCCTTCAATTCCCTTTTTAATCATATGAGTCCATCAGATGTGTCAAATCAAAGCAAACTTAGCTCCATCTGTCTTTACCCACTAGGAAAACAGAAAATGATTTTCTCCTACCAGCAACTAGAGTCATAGTAACACTTTCTTCTGCAGCCTATTCCCTTTCCATTAGGGCTCATTTGAATACCTGTGCTGGCTTTTATCTGTCAGGCCGGCCCTGGTGCTCTGATCGCCACTGTTATGCAAGTGTTGGGGAAGTCTGGTAGAGGTTGCTCAAAGGTTATCCATCACCTTCTGTCAGAGAGGCGACCTCCTGGAGAGGCTCCGCCTATTTTTGCGCCACCTACTGATTGATCCTGGCAGTCCACATCCTTAACTAAGATCAGCTGAACCAAAGTGTTTTGACCAACTGGATAATAATGTTTCTCCTAGACAGCAATAGGAATAAAAAACACAGAGCCGTTACTTAAGTCCCATGCTTCTTACATTTGTCTCCTAAAAAGACCCTAGTAATCTTGTATGTGTCTACTGTACAATTAGAAATGTGACAAAAAAGAAATGTGATTTTCCAAGATGTGAAATAAAAAATCTAATATTTTTTTTACAAAATTTGTATTATACTTTCATTAAATATAATCAAATGATTGAGATTTTTATATCCGTAAATCCAAACTTTAAGGTTAAAGTTTGTTTTGAGAATATTGTTATTTTTAATTCAGAAAATCTGGTGTTACCCCAGAAAGGTGTACCCCATCACAATCTCCCATCTGTGCAGTATTATATCAATAGAGAATAAACACTATTTATTTTACAAAAAAAAATAATCAATCAAGGTGTATTTTCAATCAAGGTGTATTTTATTTTTCATATAATATATATAAATAATTTTATCTGGGCTTACTGTATATAAACAATTGTCTCATTTGGAAAAGTTTATGCATATGGGTAACTCTCATGTCAAGAAAATGTCCATTAAAATGTAATATAATTAAACATATATTATACTACAATATAATTTAATTCGAATTTTAAAATTTTATTTAAAGAAAATTTAAATATTTAAGGCATTGAGATTTTCTTGACAATTAAACATACTTCCCCCTTAAAGTTTTAAAGAAATCATTATATTACAGTTTTAACTATAAAACAGAAAAATAATCTTATTAATAATGGGAATGTAATCACTATTGAGATCAATAATGAAAATGGGGTAAAAAGTAAACCAAAGTAACTCACCTGGACATTTGATATTACCAGACATTGTCAATAATGCTGTAATGTAAGTAATTTAATAATTATAATTTTAGAATGAATAATTTAATCTTTAATTCTATTTGTTTATTTATTTATTTTTGGAAGGGATGAAATGTGACCTGGACCTGTCTTTGTGAGATTTACCCATGTCTATTGCATCACTATCTGAGAACACAGATTTTAGTCCCATTGGTATTTATTTATTTAGAGTAGTTTAGGGAATTAAAATGGAATTTACTACTGTGTGAGCTGCTAATGAAAATAAAATATTGCTAATGTGAGAAACATGTATAATTTGGTTTCACAAGTAAGTGAAAACTTTGTGTTTTTCTGCCCACACTGTTGGCATGCGCTGGACTAGACGTGCCCACCATCTGTCTGCTTTTGTGTTGTGTGTGGACGACTGAGACGAACGTTTGTGTCTTATATGTGAACAGCAGTGCCTAACAAGTACTGAACACTATTTAGTAAATCAACACAGCAACTCCTGAGCTGAATTCACAGCTGGTAAAGAATCCTGTCTGTTGGAATCAGTTTCTCTATGGCTGGCCTTCCCAGCATGCCAGTTACCGCAAATACTTCCAGACACATAAACAGATGGGTACACATCTGCTTTTGCAACAATATCAATAAACAATATATCTGTGTCTAAAAACATTATGCAGGCTTGTTTTTTAAACCATTTAAAACTGATGTAATTAAATCAATTGAAATAAAACATGTTATACAACTGAGAATGTAATAGTGGCTGGTGTCAATACAACAATAAACCACTCAGGGCCGAGCAAAACAGAGACAATAGCAATTGATTTAAGACAACCATGTTCAGCCAGAGAAGGTAAATGAAAATGGTGGTTTCTAAGGTGTTCTAGGTGTTTGCTAGGCTGTTGCTATATGTTTGCTAAGGTGTTCTTGCTGGTTAACAGACAAATGGCAAAAGGTTGCGAAGGTGTTCTGGGTGGTTGCTTGGTCATTGTTAAGTTGTTACTAAGGTGCTCTTAGGTTGCTAGGCTGTTGCTATGCGGTTGCTAGAGTGTCCTGTGTGGTTGCTAGAGCACCGGAAAGGCAATTCCAAGGTGTTCAGAGTGGTTGCTAAGGTGCTGTGAAGTATTTGCTAAGAAAGACAGACAGACAGACACATTTAAGAATTATCAAAAAGTCCAGCATATGAATATGACACAAATGACAACAAACACCATTCTCAAAAACATATAGTTCCTGTACCACATATCAACATTTCTGTAGAGCGGTGTTGATGATAAATGAGTAATCGCACAGCCACACACTGCATTCAGAGGACGCTTTCTCTGGGTTTGACCCATGCTGCATTGCTGTCGAGCCATTGTGTGGGTCTCAGCGGTGTGGCGAGGCATCATCAAAGTGTGGAGGCCTGTCCCTGAGCTCCACACACAGGCCCAGTCCGTGGGCTCCTGGCGCCAGGGCTGCCTGGCCACAGAGATCTCCCAGCACCCGGCTGAAGGGTGTGAAATCAGCATGATTAATAATTACAATTATTTGCAAATGTTCCAGCTGCTCTCTTGCGGTGGATACCTTTGATTTATGATGCTGTAAACGCCTAGGGCTATTGTGCTGTCCGGTGGTGGGGGACATTTATGGTGAATCCACCCTTACAAAATATGATTTTATCTTCTTTAGGTCTCTCTTATGCATTCAACTTTCAGGGCTGTACTCTGTCCATCTCCTCTCTCTCACACACACACACACACACACACTTCTTACCTATTCCAGGGAGTCTTTCGTTTTGAACAAAGACCCATCCTCACTGTGGATGAGAGAAGCGCTGCTATTGTGCTTGCCGCCATTCAGAGAAAAACTTGATGTGATTTCATGCAGCAGCTTCATGTGGCTTCAAATATATATGTTTTAACAGCCATTGACAATTTGGTTTTCAGATGTTATAGCAATGTTAATTATTATTAATATTATAGGGTGAAGTGATATTGTTAAAATTTGTACACTTGATTATGTAATTGCTGTATTTTACCAACCATGTACGGAAATTAAAAGTTACGAAAAATATTGTTGCTATACATACAATGCTATTAAATGTCATTAAAAATATTCACTTTTTTGATGACCATAATGACAATTAATACTATGTAGACTCTGCAACTAAAATGTGTAACATTTCTTAAACTTTAAAATGAAAAAAATGAAAAAAACAAGCAATTATTACTAAACATATATATGTATACATGTATAGTGGTCCCTCCAAAGTCATTATAGTGCTAAAAGTTTGAATATAGTTCAATCTAGTTGTTCCATTTGCTTGGCAAACAGATAGTCCCGCCTCAAACATGCCATTGCAATGCTCAAACAGACAGAGCAGTGTTTTTATAAAGCCATGTTTAGTCAAGTTACAAATTGCTTACTTATAATTGTCTCTGCATATTATAAGCTTGGATTGGGTAAAGTTTTTTAACATAAAAAATTACACACTGCACCATGAAACCTCCTCTTGACTAATGGAATAAAAATGTTTATGGTAATCTAATGTTCATATTTTGTTGATGCATTAAAATAGTTTGCTGTGGCTTTGACTGCCAAACAGTCAAAGCCAGTGTTTGCTGGCTTTGACTGTTTGGCATTATACCCAGAGGAAATCATTCAGAGCTGGAAGCAACCAAGCAGACGCTCTGTGATGTGTCTATCAGTGGCATGACCATCCACCAGATTAACACACTCATTAATCACTATAAGAGCCATATCAGATGATTAGCACACAAAGTGAAGCTGACAGCGAGAGCCCGTAAACCTGTTCAAAGTCCTATTCTGATTACTGTGCCATCAGCATCTGTGCTGTTATGAGGAGGTGTTTGCCTTGTGACAGAATGAAGAAGACAGATTGGTAGTTTGTAAAACACACACCTTTATCAGTTTTTAGAAAGTTATCAGCCCTTTATCAGTTTGAATATGCTTTGTTTTGACTGCTATGACCATAAAATAATGCAAAGCAATATTTTAAAGAAAAAATATATGAATATGAATTTAAGTCAAGTCAGTTTAACTAAAAACCAGCTTCACAACTAATGCCTCTATTGAGGGGATATTTAGGTTGAGAGAGAGAAAAAAGAGAGAAAAAAAAGGTTGAGAAAAACATCAGAGCCAATGTTCTAAGGAGCTGAAGAACCTTGTGAATTAAGCACCATTAGATCTGATGACCTAACAGTAATAGTCTCCTTTCCTCATGAACTCAATGAGTAGATAAAAGGTTAGAACACTCATCCTTCTCTGGCCATTACGTATAATGTTATCTAGTTATAATAAGTGTAATACTAATTAGATGTTCATTAAAAATAAATTCTTTATTTAATATTTCATTTACATTTATTCATTTAGCAGATGCTTTTATCCAAAGCGACTTACAAAAGACGAGAGCATTAATTATTTTGCCTTAAGAGCCAAATTACTATTTTATAATTACTATTTCATAGTAATTCATTAAGATAGTGTTTGAAATTTTCTTAATATTAAATAGGAATATGAATATTAATTAATGTACAGTCTTTTAATGTACGCAAGTGGGTTGCAGGCAGTGATCATTGTGGATCTGAATCAAAAGCAAGAATGTACGTTATTGTCTTTGTTTTTGAGACACACAGTTGAACGATATGCAGAGATAACTTTGCTTTTCTTAAAACAGACACAATGAGTGCAGATGCTACTGATCATGCAACCCTGCAAAGCTGGACCAGGCTCTGACAGGTGATACTGATGGAAATCTCCAGTTGGATGGCACCTTGTGGCCTCCTGAGGCGAAGGGAAGCTGCCACTCACATGCAGACACCTGCAGGCAGCCCGATTCTACCTGACATCACTCTACAGATGGGGCAGTCCCCCAGGTAGAAGCAATGAAACACTTGCCATTAATCATTGCATAAACCTTGCCCAGAGGGAGAACCCAAGGTTAGCCATCATTTGGAGCTAAATTGAGTGAAAAATAGCTCTGGCAATGGGATGACTGTGTTGCTGTCCCAAGAGGGCCCCCGACAAGTGTGAAAACAGCTCTATTCAAGCAGCTAAGTAATCTGTCAGTTAGTTAAAGACATCATAATTCATTTAGCCTATAAAAGCCAAGAGTGATCATGGAAGTCTCTGATTGCTTTCTGATTCTGGTGCAGAAAGAATAGTATTTTCACAAATAATATGCCAATGAACCTTTTATCTAAAACATCAGGGTTTAGGTTAAAATGTATATGATAAAGATATAAATATTTATTTAAAATGTATTTAAATTGCTTTTTTAATGTAGGTACTGTATCTGGGAACAAAGTTCATTTTAATATTGTATATACATTTTCTTAAATAATATGGGACTGTAAAACCTGCATGCATAATAATTCTAAAATGCCGTTTTAAACTATTTTTGTTGAAATAAAGCATTTTAAGCTTCAAAAGCAGAAAGAAAGCAGGTTCTATTTGTTAACATTAGTTAATGCATTAGCTAACATAGACTAACAACGAACAATACATTTTTACCACATTTATTATTCTTTGTTCATGTTAGTTAAAGGAAAAACAGTGCATTGTCTGTTTACATTAGTTTTCTGTTCCTTAACTGATGTTTACAGACACAGCTTTTAATTTTAAAAATGAATTAGTAAATGCTGAAATTTACATTACCTAAGATGAACAAATGCTGTATAAGGATTGTTAATAGTTCATATGAACTGTTTATGTTAACTAAGGTAGTTTACTCATGTTAACAAGTAAAACCGTATTGTAAAGCGTTATCAGTATGATAAAGCAATTTGAAAAAGTTATTAAAATTATTTTTCTGCCAAGTAATCTATAGTATTAGTTTAACTGTACAATGTTTTTGTTTCTTAAGCAATGCAGCAGCTTGGCTTATTAATGTTGCATGTGAGATCACAGGTATGATGAGCAAATCAGTGTCCAACAGCTTATCCAATTACAATTTAGAGTCATCAGCACTGTCGATTTTATATATAAGCAATACAGTACAATATGTCACAGCTACAGGGCATTGTTTGCACCAATCGGCAACAAAGCGCAACATTTCACAATATAGCATAGTGATAATTTATAATTAATAAATGGGCATGTTGGCTGTTCATAAGGTGGACTCTGTGTCTTTTTTTACTGTGCCTATTTATTTATTAACCTGCAGAAAATGCACAGAAAAAGCTTGTTGCACATTTGTACACAGCTTTATATAATTAGAGGTTGCAAATGAAAGATCGTCTTAATATAAACATGGGACAATTCAGAACTGCTTTACAAAGATGCATAACATGTTTATTTAACCCAGCCAAGTTGATGTAGATGACAGAAATACATAACTAAAGCTGTCCTACTGTAACTATGTCATTTTTTATTTCCTGTGTTTCCAAGCGTACTAAAGAGGCTGTCATGATCATAGCCACTGTCACCTTCATGAGCCCCTCAGGGAAGCTGAGTCCAGGCTGTTTTCCATGCAAGAGGATTTGGGAAAGCTGTCTGGAAACATGATTTATGACTGTGGGGACTAGGCAGCTCTATGGCAGACCCCGCTGTATTGACACTTTAGTTATTGTCAACAGTGACAACACCAGGAGCCCGGGGGCAAGTTGTACGAATATTCAACATAAGTGCAGCTGAATAACAATTCAGCTAGTCTGACAGTCTTCTTAGGAGACTGAGTAAATATTAACATATACCAGTCTTTTGATACATTGTTAGGTTACAGTTTCTTGTAATTATTAATCTAAAAGACAAAAAACATTGTAACATCTTGTTCTTTCAAGAGACTGGGAAAAACATGTTGGCTTGTTAATGCGAGCTAGGTTTTATGTGTACTGTCAGCATTTGTAGGAGTTTGTAGGAAGCACCTCTTCTGCAGTATAAAATGCATGCTTGCCATCTGTTAAGCGCTACGGTCTTGTATGTGAAGATGAAGCACTTTTTGTTGTACTGGACAGACATGCTTGCTAAATGACTTCAATATAAACGTAAATAAGCACAAATGTGAACATTTAAATGTGGGATAAACTTACCTAAATGCTCTGGTATTAAAATACAAGTATTCTGTAAAACATTTTTTGCTGCCTTAGGTTTTTTTAAGTTAATCAAATTAACTGTATAAGTTATTTCAATTTGAAAACATTTACTGGTCTTTTTTAAAAGATGAAATTGCTTAACTTATTTGATGAGTTAAAGTAATGTAAAACATACATTGTCATCACTTGATACACTTGTACAGAATATTGCAGTTCATTCTTTACCATAAGTGAAAACTATGGTGCTGTTTTAAAATTAAAATTTTAATTCTTAAAATTAAGTACTTTACATTTGTTTTGGAATTAAAATTACTTGTATTTGATGTGGTTATACTATGTTTACAGATTTTGTTGTTTCGGTGAGTTAAGATTTCCTTTTTCCTATTTCTGTTTAAAATAAACTAAATGCATTATCAGACCAAATGTAAAACCACAAGTCTGGTGGCTTGCAAGCGTATGATATATAATATGATATTCTTCTTTAATCATGTAACAACTTACAAATAAGGTAGATAGGTCCATACAAGAGCAACAATATCTGCAGTATTATGTTGCCAAGTTCCAGGATTAAACTAGTGCAAATATAGAATGCAGAAAGAGTAGACAAATAAACAGGATATTTTAGGCTATAAACATGAATCTTTTCATTGTGTAAATGGATTTGTTGAAATAACATACCCATTAGCCATTAGCTGACCGTTTCTGCTCCTTCACATGCACTATTAATACATTGATATTAATACATATTTTGACATTACACTCAGCACTAAGCAATGCTTATTTTCATATTGTCTAATATTTATCTGTGTTGGCTGCCGTGGCGCGTATACGAGGGCTGTCCTACCATTTCTCTGTGCCATTTTATGATGTGTCAGTCGGATTCTTTTTGAGTGCTAACAATAGCAGGTCGTCGCCTTTCTCTCTGATCTCTGGACTTCCATTGTAGTTGCGAGTGTAATTAATAGGCTGTGGAAGATGAGCGTGCCCTTTGTTTGTGTTTGAAATGTTTGTTCTCACTCCCCCATAGTCAAGGGCACAACATGTGTTCTCATCTATCATAGGGGACATTCCTTTACCTGCCCGCCTTTGATGGTAGTCTGAAGAAACATCTTGCAAGTCAATTCATCAGCCGTGGCATACGCTGACCCCACCTTACTGTGTTCTTGTAAGCCTACAACCCTGGCTATCGTCCTGCTGAATAATTATTAATCCAACTGTATTGTGTGGCTTTCTGCTTATGCAAGTCCATCTTGCAGAGCTGATTTTGGAAAATGGACACAATGAAAGTTGGATGGACGACACTGTTTTGGGCAACAAAGGTGGATTTGGATACTAGTTAAAAAAATATGCCACCCTGTTAAACAGTATTGACTTTACAGTATGGGGAAAGGGCTTTTTTAAATTAAAGCAGTGTACTCTGCATTTTCAATGCAGGACATACAGTGGCCCCAAAACCCTTAAGGCACACAATATATTAATATCAAATTAAGTGGTATTTTTTTTAATTCACAAACATTTAACAGAAAGACTTTTGTTTGGTTTAAATGTGAAAATAATAAATATTGTACTGCAATAAAAATATGCACAACATATCTGAACATTTTCTTTTCATTTCTCATTAGTGGAACATATCCACAATTGTGGTTATCTGCTTAAAAACCTGCATAAACTTTAGGGCATCCACATAAATATCACCCTGGACTGATTGGTTAAAAGTCAGTGTGAACATTTTTATTAGATTTGAATAATTCTGTAGCATAATTTATTTGCAGAGGCCACATTGTTTAATATGTGGTTTAATAAGTGTGGCTTCAATGTTCATATACTTTCTGGGGCCACTGAATTTCTGTACTGAAGTACTCCCATTTAATACACACATTGAAACCACAAAACTATTTATGTAAAACTACCCGGAGCAACATAACCTGGAAACCAATTGATTAAGTATGCACATGCCCCCTCATAAATGCAACAAGGAGCAAAACATTGTAAGCCGAGGAGGCAACTTTACAAGGCATACTTTAAAGATGTTTAGATTCTGTAGAACATAAATCAGGAACTGGCCTGGAACGTGTCCTTAAGTCAGACAGACACAATAAAGTCTAAAACATATTTTTAAAACATAATCGCATAACATCTGTATATGTTTGTGTCTAATGGCTGTTGCCACACAGACAAGATACACATCAACCAGGTATATTACCATGGCAACAAAACAGCACTTGAAACAGATGCTTGTTAAAGGTGGGAGGGGAAATAGTTGCTTGGGAAGGCACTAAAGGCTGCCACTCACCTTTGACATGGCCTCATGAATGCCAGTTTGTTTTCGGATTGCTACGGTTCATCTTCATGTGGAGGCAGACAAACAGTGGTAAACAGGCAGCTAGCAGTTCAAAGCGGGAACAGAAAGGCAGGGTCGCCACTTCAGCTGTGTTCACATGAGAATCAATCTGTTTTGAGTCTTTGAAGAGCCGAGAGGATAAAGAAATAACAGGGGGCTGCACTAAAAGGAAGACAAGAAATGATGTAAAGAAACTGTTGTCCTGGCTACCGTATCACTTGACTTGGATGCAAACAAATGAACATTCTGCAAAAAGTTCATTGATTATTAATGAGTCATTAATAATCTTTATAGTTTCAGAGCTAAATTACTTTAAAGCATATTATACAATAAAGTTCATGAATATGAATAAAGAATACGACAGTTCAAAGAACCAATAGTTTGAATTTGTGTTGCTACGATATCCATATAGAAAGATTTATTATTAAGTGATTTTACCATGGCCCTGGGGAAGGATTGTTGCTTTGTGTCATGCCATTAAACACACAATTACTGTGTAGAATGATAAAAGACACAGTAATGTCTGTTATAACACAACTCTCTGGAATACTTGATATTGTTTAATCTGCCGTGCTAGCTTCTTTTCCTAATATCACTTTGCATTCTTTCTTCACACATAATAACAAAAATTCTAACTTAATGTAGTTATTCAGTATATTATACAATATTCAGTAGACCATACAACACTACAGTCTGTGAGGTTCCAGGCTTTACACACAAAACTCATGTCAGGTGCTTTAGTCTGACTGAAAGGAATGTTGTTTTATTTGTGTTCCACTTTGATAGAAAACGCCAATTTCTGTCAGGAGAGATCAGCAGGACAATGAGAGGAGGAGCAAAACACTTTTCAGCCTTTTTTATTTCAACGCCAACATGCTCAGACAACAGTGGGCTTTCAGCTAATTAAGCTTTTTTAAAAAGGGCTGGTCGAACAGTGACATCTTGGTGGGGTATCAGGGAATCAATGGGGCGGTACAGAAGGACAGAAATTTATGGTGTGGCTTTTCCCATTGTTTCCAACCTGGCAGGATCTTTTCTACTTGGCCGCCTCTGCCTCAGTGACCTGTACAATGACAAGAATGCAAAGGGTAAACTCTGTGTTTGCCACAAAGGGGACAATTGCAGAATCAAAATTTCACGCTGCTGGGTAGAGGTTCTCCTCTGCCAGCATTCCACAGATTGTTCAGCCTGTGCTAGAACTGAGCAACACAACTGTATAGTGCTGCAGGTGGACCTGAGATTGCTGGTTTAATCTAAGGCCTCATTAAACTAAGAAACTATTACTATTAAGCCGGGCTCACACTGTGCGATTTTTAATAATCCTTTGCGATTGTTGCTTGTCACACTAAACGAACATCATCTGTATGTCACACTGTAGGATCTCAGTTGTCATAATGTCAGACTGTACGACAGGCAAAATGTGACAAAAATGGACGTATACGCTAGAAGATTGGTCTAGAATTTTAAGTCATCAATCCGTGACCCACTTTTTCTTGCTAAAATGGTAGCTAGCAAACAAAAGCAATATATAGCATTAGTTTTGTTAACTACATGCCTTTCTTCTTGTTATACTGTCTACCTGACTTGTTTCGACATTTTTACTGAGGTGGTTTAAAGTTGTCATGCTAATTTAACCCTTTATTAATAAACATACTATAAACCTAGTATACCTAATTAGTCTTTTACATCCTACACATATTATTTGCAATAGTACCATTAACATGTCCGACATTTGTTCTGTGTTTTTATTATTATTATTTGTTTCTCTATGTAAAGCTGCTTTGCTTGGTTTGATGGTCGCTGTAGGAGATGTCACACTTCAGAAAAAGTGTCTGAAATTTTCTGACACTGCCAGAACTTAATAGAAAAAACTGATCGCAACAGCCATTAATGGCCTGTCAGTGACCATGTCAAACCAGCATCCAAAAACAACAGATTTTAGCCTAGGATTTAAGGAATTGTTTAGGATGTACAAAATTTATCTCAGACAACCAAATTGTGGCCAAAATCGCACAGTGTGAGCCGGGCTTTAGACTCAGGATTAGTCTGAGTGGGAACAAATGTCTTTCAGAGATCTAATCTTAAATCTACAAATTAGACAATCTACCCACTGTGATGAGCACATTTGATGTACTCAGTTGTGTTTTCTTTTCAGTGTTTTGAAAAAAAACACTGAGTGTTTTGCTCACCTTAAATAGAGTCATGTAAAATCATGTTGCTTCCTTGATGTTTGGCATCTATGATCCACGCACACTCTAAATCAATATTCTAAGTGTTAACAGAAAAATCATCAAAACCACCTGCTATGTCCGTAAGGTCCTTTCAGCTTATACAGTATTTCTTTTGTGCAAACCATGTGTTGTTGTAATGTAATGCGATTACAGAAAGTATTTCACACCATATTCAATGGAGCCAAAACATGAACAACAAAGCGTGCCAATTACAGAGTCATTTGAGTGTTTGTTGAGCTTCGAATGGGCTTGGTTTTCTCTGGCCGACCATATTGAAGGGGTCAATCAGAACATCTGAATCGCTGCTTTATTACACATCCTGTAATCCCTCTTACATTCGGATGGCCAAAAAGAAGGTGCGAAAAAACATTCCTTTTAATAATTTGGCTCTAAGTGTCTGTGCACATTGCATTTGCGTCTGTAGCAGCATGTGTTTCTTGGATTGTTCTGGAAAGAAAAATGCCGAAACAGCAGGGAGCAGGAGATAAACAGGCTCTCCGTGACTCGTTAAAAAAGGCGACAGTGGCCAACATTGTGGAGAGTGTAAGGACCCTCATTCCAACTGGGCTATAAACTTTTTGGGCACCAGCTGGACCGAGCATCTGTCGGCTTACGCGTGGAGAGATGATCTGGTGTGAACAATATCGCAGCTCTGTGTTTAAAAAACCCAGAAACCTTACATAACCGCGCTGATTAAAAACGCAGGCAGCCCGATTTCCAGTCACTACAACCCACTGCCAATGAGACTTACGGGGACCAAGAAGCAAGACAACACCCACTTGGCTGAAAAGGTTTGATAAGGTTTGCCAGGTTTGGCTGAAACATCAGCCCTAAAAAGTTTTCAGTTGTATGCTGAATTATTGTGTAGAGTCATTTTCATACCGATAACTGTACTGAAATAAACTTGGACTGATAGTGCAAACTTAAATTTGTAATTCTGTCTCAAAAGGCTTCACTTTGATGATGTAATGCCATGTAGACTGCCAGGTAACAGTTCGATATGAAGTTATGGGATTAAGGACTCATCAAGGGCATAAAGCAGCAAAGTGGCACTTCTAAGTACCCTTCTAAGTCCTAAAATTGCAAATGTTACAGCCTATGGCAATATGCACATCAATCCTGCCGTTAGGGATAGGGACTTTATAGAGTTTATATTAAGGGGGTTGCATTAAGAGGCATTCGTGTGTCCTTGCATTAAACAGCTAAATGAAGGCGTAACAAATCTGAACACCGAATGAAATGCGGCTGTTCAATTCAATGCAACTGGATAGGTGCATTATCTCCCAATCACCACTGCTAATATAAACACTCTAGGAGGAATTCCCTGTAAATGAATTGTGTCTGTTAATAGCATCGTTTATTCGCACACACTATCTTTTAAACACCCAATTCACTAAAGGAATTATGCAAATCAGGTAACAGTGCAATCATGTCAGTGAATTAGTACTGAATGCAATTTACACAATGCAGTTCTAATTAACACATCTTTACAGCATCACTTTACCACTGCAGTCCAGACACCTTAAGCAGCTCTTTATTATGGACAAAGTACGCTTGTCTACACCACACACCTGTTATATCTCACTTTATATCACTTTTCCCCATCATTTATTGATCTCATGACAGCATTAAATGATGTGTACAAAACAATTACATTTTCTGCGGGTGGTAATCTCACAACAACAAAAAGTTATGCAACTGTTCAGTAAATTCACCACTCATTATGTTTGTTCATATATATTTATATATCATATATCCATATATTATGTGATTGGTAAACCATTTGTTGGCACAGGGGCACCTTAAAGCTGCAATCCATATTTGTTTTAGTTAAAAATAAACTTTTGGCCACAATGGCAAGCTTATAATAATGATTTATCATTTCAGTTGTCGGGTCCGATTTCGCTATTTTTTATATACTATTTGGATCATTAGATATAATGTTATGGTGCGTTGGAAAGCTGTCTGAGGGTGTAGGCACACTAGGCACTCTAAACCATACCAAGCATGTTTGACCCCCAAAGTCTTTATCATTTGACCAGTGTGATCACTCTAAACCATGCCTGGGCACGGTTTGCATGTAGTATGATCACTAATCCTGCCAGAGCACAGAAGAGCTACTCAAAAGCACTTTCTATTACTACTTGGACAATACATTTTATATTAGCATGAGTACAACCTGAAACCAGTTTCCTTATGAGGTGACAAGGATGCCCAACCCTGCAGTTTAGCTCCAACTTATCTCAACACAGCTGCCTGGAAGTTTCTATGAAGGCCTATGAAGTCCTGAAAATATAGCAATATATTGCGCAATGGGCACAGATGTCTGCTGCATGGGTACATAGACCAACAGTTTAAAAGAAGTACACACCAAATGCTGTGTGCTGAGTGTGTACTGGGTGATTGTTTTTTTATTTATACTGACATTTATGTTTACATTTACAACTTCTAGGAGTTTTGAAGAAAAACAACTTGAAAACTCAGTTTTCAAAATTCTTTCTGTTTTTGCGTCTTGATCCTCCGGGCCAATCGTGCCAGAATCATTTCAACCTTCCTATGTGTAAAGAAACTTTGCTATAATTCAGCACAAGTTCCTTAGTATCTCTCTTGAAAGTGTGCTAAGATGTTTACAGCCTCATTAGTCTGTAAATGTGAATGAAGGCATGAAAAATAGATAAGCCAGAGCAGTGCAGCACTCTGATCCGTGCCAGAAGAGCAGCGTGCAGTACTCAAGTCTTTGCGGTGTGACAGACGGCCGGCGCTTTCATTTTGCAGCATCAGGGTCTCATTTGAAGTTAAAGAAACTTTATGACTCCCTGAACTGATTTTCTGGAATATGAAAACATCAGCATATGGCTGAAGACTGCAGCAGGCTACAAGGTCAATTTCCCTCATGGAACATACCAAGAGGGGTGACATTCATATTTACACTGTCCTTTTTGCCTTTTGAGTGTTGCAGAGGGCAGATTTTATTAATGATATATACTGTAGTTTAAGTAAGTACACACATTGCTGTGTTTAAAACAAAACAGGGGTTGACTCAGAAATAAATTTTGTCATTATTTATTTATCCTCATGTTATTGTATGCTGTTGTTTTTTTCCATGGAACACAAAATAAATTTTTTTAAAGAAAATTTTCCATACAACAACAGATCATTTGTTTTAAACAGAGATGGCGATAGAGAGGCAAATTATGGATTGCAGCTTTTATAAAGTGTTAGTAAATGCTGAATTAAAATGAACTTAGATTAATAAATGCTATATACGTTTTATTTCATCTTAACTAATGCAGTTTAGTAATGTTAACAAATGGAACCTCCTTATAAAATGTTACCAAAAATAAACATCCATGAAATTCAAGATTTATGGCGATAACTGGAATAGTCTGTTTTGGGTGAGATTGGACCCCATTTGTGCCCAGCTGCCAGATGGGGTGCAATATGGCATGTACAGCCCCATGTGGTGCCTAAAAGAGGGAATCTGTACCTATTTAACATCTGCAGCATTTTCATGTGTGTATTCCTGAACCTTTCCATAACTTTGTAAGATACAGTATGGCATTTACTTACAATGGAGCTATGTTTCAAACCCAAGTGAACCGCATTTCTGAAATGGATACTCATTACTGATTTTTGAGAACTTTATGTAGCCTACTGTAGGCAATAACTCATGTCTGCATCATCATAGCACTCCACATGCAAAGTGTAGTCAAGACCTGAATTGCAATTATTATTTTTTTAAATCAATTTTATAATTACTTTTATATTGTTAGTATGGTGCTAAGCTAACAACCTGTAATAACTGTAATAAGTATAAAAATACATAGCACATACAAATAACGAGAAAAATGCAGTTGTTATTGGATTGAACTCTTACCACTTTATTCATCATTTTGAAATAAGAGAATGTCACAATGCATTAAGGGATTTAAATTTCTCTGTGAAAGCTTTGTGTGATGCTACTTTCGAATTTTGCCAAAAGATGGCATTTTACAAGGTAGCATTATCATATACCTACCTTTCAGAACAGACTTTGAAACTGTGATGTCTTAAAATGTTGCCTATGTAGGCAGCTTACTAGGTCATGGAACAGAGCATAGAAAGATGTCCAACGGTATGCTTTTCTTTCAGAAAAACTTGGATCACTTTTCCAATAAAGATTTGGCTTGGTAGCTCCATCCTAATACATCTCCTATTAAAAATGATTGGATCGGCCTTATTTTAACATCCTGTCTTCCCCCATTTAAATATGATAAGCAAGATGCCCCGCCTTCTTGCTAAGACATAGTGGGAGAGGCTGTCAATCATTTAAATTGCTGAGAAGTCCAGCCCTATGTGGCTCTGTCATGCACTGATGGACCTGTGGACTTTCCCACCTAGTAGGGGGCGTCTAAGTGGCGACAAAGCAAAAAAAAACCCTAAATAAACTAATAATATCTAATAAAGGTTAAAACGGCTAGGGTGAAGGTTTTAGAGTTAAAAATAACAATATAAACCCATATAATATAACAGCACAAATCAATATAACTTATACAATTATACATATATAATACTTTGTATTACAAAGTAATACAATTATATGATTGATAATATAAAATTAATTTGAAATGTCTATATAACATTGTTTGGATTATGGATGCATATCTTACCTTTGTTCACATTTTTTTCTCTATTTTCCCAAAGCCCAATTACACAATAATACAACAATTTCACAGTACAACAAGTAATGGGCAATTATTCAACCTAGTCATGCAGTGTAATTTTTCTAAACAGTTTAAATGCCAATAACAGCAACCACAGTTTGTATACAATTATAGCAAGTTTAGGAAAGTGAAATCTCTTTCCAACAGACACCTTTGACTAATTAAGGCAATAATTCACTAGAATTATTATAAAATCAAGAGTATATTTTTTAAATATGTGACCTTGTTTTCATATAGCCAGACATATCAGCATTTCAGGGCAACTGCAAATTGTTATCAGGCATACTCTCACCTCCCCCAACCCCCGTCTGCCTTCTTTTTAATAAATAATTGGTGATGTGTGTCAATATTGCACCCCATAGTAACCATATGGTTGGCTTGGGAAGACAGGCGATTGTTTGGTACTGTGAAATATTGTGTTACCCTGTGAGATGTGGAGCCAGTGGAAGCAAGAATGGTTGCTCAGACTGACAGTTACATTGTGTGTGTGAATAGGAAAACTTCTTAGGAAAAGATACAAGTGGACCCAGACAGAATGTCCCTGACCCCCAAAAGAAAAGACGATTGGATATGGTATGAGGTCTTCCATCTCCTCCCATCTATCTGGATTTGCCTTTTAGCCAATAGGAAATGAAGGCGAATATTAAGTTTAAGTAAAGCTTGCTTTTGTTCTTAAGGATAAACTTAAGGATAAGGATAAACCAACATTTGTCCTTTGTATGCGCTGTTATCATTATAAAATGCAGTATGTCAGACTAAAGCGTTTGGTTGCTTCTGTGAAATAGATTATTCACTCTGACTGCAGGACTACAATAAGTTTAATTTTTAAGCTAGACTAAAGGCAAACAGCATAGAACATGTCATTGGTTCTGAATATAGTTTTACATGTATGAAATCTCAATTTCTATAAATGACAGACTATGAGAATATAATTTGTGATTGTTGGGGGAATACAACATTTTGTTATCAGAGCTTTATTGTGAATATTTATAGACATAAAATGTTGAATAAATTAAGCTTAACTTAAGCGTAATGTAAGTATGATTTAGCTATTCAGTGCCACCTGTAATAATGAAACGGTTTAAGGTTGAGCCTCCAAAAACTTCTCTCACAAAGTCATTGCACTGAATTACAGTCCTTAACTTACAATCGCTGTATTTTTTCTTAATAGTGATGAAATTGGCTTTATTTTCAATTAGCCTATTTATATACATTTATTATTTTATTTTTTTATTGGAGTTAAATGTAAACTAGGTAAGAAATGCATGAAGGTTTTTTGTAACAAAAAAAGCATGAACTGTACATAGGTCAGCAATCGTAGCTGTTTTTATGTTGTAAGGAATTTTAAAACACCTACCTGTTTTTTAACTTTGTTTCCTTTTACCTACAGCTTTCTGGCCATATCAAGTCCTCTGTTGGATTATGTATGTCATTTTGAAAAGCGTGTGCAGGCATTTGTTGGCTAAACAAAATAATTTTTCTCTTTAAAGTGATAGCTTAAATATTTTTACTTCTAGAACCATTTTAATTCCATCAGCACAATCTGATTTTTTACTAACAAAGACAGGCTAAATTGATGTTTAAAAATAAAGCCTATGTCTCTTTGCTTAGCTTTTGATGTAGCACAGTGCTTTCTCACTCACTGTTTTTCTGTGGAAGTAATGTGAAGCATGTTGCTGGACCTCAACTAAGCAGTTACAAGCATGGGGCGACTCCTTGTTTTTGCTCAATCGGAGTCATTCAGCAACAGTGTTTGGAATATCAGTATGATTTATTTGTCTGTATTGACCTGCTTAATTGTCCTGGGATAATCTGAAACAGAGACTCTTGACACTGGCAGAAAGCCCAGCCACTTCGGCTCTGGGGAGCAAATGTTGACCTGATGGCTGGGGGTTGACAGGCAGGGGGCCACGGGTCGCAATCATGCAGTCCACTCCAACACCCGCTCTCTGCAGTGGCCGGTGCCTGAAACCTAAAGCCTCTCGGGTGAGTAAATGTCATTCCCCAAATGAGGCGTTACGATTGACTGTGGCCGCAGATAGGTGAAGCGTTACCGTTTTAAGCATTCCACCCCCAGTAGTTAATAATTGACTCTACAGTGGCACTAGCAGGGCTGGTACAGCCTCAGTTATGGTCCTTGTCAAACACACAGTGCTGTTATGCCATGGGTATAACACACTAATGTTTAAAAATGATCAGAAAGCCTTTGAACTGAAGCAAATAAACTATGAGCTTTCCAAAGAAAGTACTATGAAGTAAATATAAAGTAAATTCATTTCAGTGGTTAATATGAAACCCGCTTGCAGGAGATATCCCACAAATGCACAATGTGAAGTAAAGCAAAACTAATTAGCAGAAAAGTTGTGGTTGCAAAAAAAAACATTTAAAAACACAGCATGATGCCTTAGATTACATTTGAGATGTTTTCTCTGCTTTCTAATTGTATTTTTCTATATGTCCTGGCAGTGTATTTTTGGATGTTTTATATAAAAGGAAATTAAATTGAATTTTTGTTTGAAATCCAAGTAAGTGAGACCATTCCAATACATGCATAACCACATGCTACATTTTGCCTGCTTAACTGAATTATTATTTTTAACGTATTATTGTCTTATGCCAATAAGATCCTCAAAATCCTTAAAGATCATTCAAATTTCATGCAGTTTCTTTTGCTTCACCATTACGATATCTCTTAACACACCTGTAACTCATTTAATCCTAATTTGGTTTTGGGATATATTGGGATATATGAATATATTAACTAAATAAATATGTAAATTGTGCTCATAGTGCAAGAACCTTATAAATGTAGTGCTGTAATGTCAAGCTTGAGTATAGTGCGGTATATAAGCAAGATGATTTGTGACGGCCTCCCCGCAAGCTGCATCAACCTATAGGAACCTACAGTTGGGGGTGTGAGTAATGCGGCATCACAAAGAAAGTGACAGCAGAAGTGTGGAGAGAGTGATGGCGTCTTTACCTCCCCACTCTCCTTTTTCTTTCAGCTTCTTAGCGCCAACAAGAGGACTTATACATAACTTATACATAACTTATCATAACTGATGCACTGCTGTAATCATTAAAAATGAGTTTCTATTTAAGGGATTTGTGAAATTATTTGGTTGTTTTGTGCAATTCTCAAAAAGGTAAAAACACTGCATTAAAAACCTGTTTATTGGTGAACCACCTCAATAATAATTTATGGTGAAAAACAGTGAAAGGTAAATAATTTATGCAAATGATATATTTATTTTAATTGTTAATAAAATTACCAATTGTAAATGACCAAATAAAAAATGCTCGTAACCTACCATTATGTGTAAGCAAATGCATTTTTAAATAAATGTAATTATTTGGAATAAAATAGGGATACATTTAAGTAGTTTTTCTTCTTTTCAAAGCAGTCATGTGTGTTTATGTCTGGTTTACTTTCAACAAGAGTGAAAACTGCACGGACACACACTTACAGGCACCTCCTCTTCCCCAAGCAAAGGGACCCTGCTGGGCAGAAGCGCCACTCTCTCCCTCTCAGCACGGGGCCTCTTTGTCATGCAGCCCCTGGCCCCTGGCCTTGGGAACTGACTTGCTGCAATGTACACATCTATTTGCTTGGCTCTGGGCCGGAGGCTCCCTTTGTCTTCCCCACAGACAGAGATGCCGACTGGGAAGTACTTGTCATCGTTGAGTTACCGAGGCAGCCAGCCTTCAAAACACTGAAACTTTAGGTGCAACTGCATTGTGAGTCCTGTACTGAGGCCTGTGGCCCCTTGAACAAGAGCGATTATCAATATACTTGATTACTTATCAAGATAACTGATAACTAATATACTTGAGCCTTTACAAGACCTCAAAATCAAAAGAACATAATCTCGCTTTAGCAAGCCAATCAAAACCAGGCAGTGGACAACAAAAGAGGGTGAAACATGTCTAGGCTGCATTACAGTAATTTATCCAGACATTTTAGTTTTGTAATTCTCATTCATTTTTATAGTGATTCTCATACTTTTTCAAAGTAATGATTAATAAACAAATAAAATAATACAATAGTTTTAATTAAAATAATATAGTAATTGTTTAATATATTTTGTTTATTTTTATATTGTTTACTTAAAATTGTTTGTGTTAAAATAAAATATTACAGTAATACAAATACAATGTAATGTACAATAGCAGTACAATAAATATTACCATAAGAACATTCTTTACTATCATGTTATCTTTGTATTTGCATTACAGTTCTGAAATTCTTTGAGAATTTTTGCATTACAATAATGAGACAGAAGTTTTTGCATTAGAGTAATGAAATCTTTTTGAAATTTTGTTTCCATTTCATTAATGATATGTCACATTATAAAAATATCTTACGAGTCTGAAAATAAGATTAATTTTTCTTAAGCATCCAATATGTTGTTTATTTCTCAATTTCAGGTGCAACACCTTCTTAGAATAGAATAGTTTTAATGGATTTGATCCTCCAACTAGGAACTTTTAAACTTTCAGAGTTAGAGTATTTTTCATCTTGAAAAATATTCACTGGAGTACAATATGTAAAAACTAGCTTCTTTTAAGTTCTCACCAATAATGATGACAATCAAACATGCTTCAGGCATCAATAAGAAACGCTGCTAATATCACCACACTCCATATCATTTACAGTTACAGAAATAAAGCAAACAACACATATGAAACTGCTTCAGACAACTGTTTACAACAATTGGGATAACATTTGGGGGAATATTGTTGGCATTACTTGTTCTGATTCAAAGTAATAATATTTCTTTGTCACTTGGTGAGTGCTGATCTGTAACATGTATTCAACAATTCCTTCCCATAGCGACAGAAAAGAATGGTGCAAGGCCAGGCCTGTGACAAAAGTGTATGAAATTTAAATAATAAATTTCCAAGGCCTTGAGGAGGACACCCCAAACTGATTGTGCAGCTGAAAGACTTAGAGGTTGTCTGTGGTAAAGCAGCTCTAGTCAATGCTGCAGCATACATATGGAAACACAAGTAAAAACATTTAATACTTTATCGTTAGTGTTTAGTCATTCAGCTGGTGAATGAGTGGATAAAAGCAAATTTATTACAGAATGATAAACAAACAAATGACATACAATTTACCTTTAATGTCATGTCTAGACGAACAAGGTTTACAGTGGTTTTACAAGTGGAAGGCAATATACAATAAAAAATAAATAAAAATAAGAGAAAAATATATTACTATTAAAAATGGAAAAGCCCAAAAATGAGTAATAAAACAAAACAAAAGATTCTATTCTAATGGCTCACACTGTAAAAACAATGATATATTGTTCAACTTTTAGATATTTACATGATAATATTCCTATGATTGATAATAGGAAATATAACAAAGTAAAATGCTTAGGTGTTTTTAATATATAGAACATCTAAGTTAAAATACCCCTGTGAATAATATATAATCCATCTTGGTGGGTTAAAATTATATTTTTCAGTCTTTGGGTTAAAATCAAACCTAAGTTAAATTTGTTCTCATTATTGTTTAAATGCAGTAGCAATTCTATACTAAATACAAAAAATGATTCGTTAAAGGGGTTACATTGTGCTATTTTCAAGTATTTTTAAAAAAACACATACTATACATTATTGTAGCTCAAGCATACTCTGCTTAGCCGGCTGACACAGTGCCTTGTAATTGGCCGAATTTGTGGCAGAAATGCTACATCCCTTACCAATTTCAGCTTTCAAAGCCATTATAAAGACAGTTAATAATGTCATAGTTTTACCATTTTAGTTCGAGCCCAAGTCCCAAACCCCAGTGAAACAGATCTCGTAATGCATCTATGTTTGTACATCTATGTTGTCTTTTTGCCTCCAGTTATAAACAGAGAACAGAGGATACTGTCTGTAAACATAAATCCATCTGCACTTTTTATTGTAAGGATGACAGATGCCAAAACTCTGCATTTAAAGAGCCAATAGCTAAAACTTTAAAAAGTCATTTACTTAGAGACCCAAGGCCCAGATTTTCCTAGCAAAGTCACCTCTTGAGGAGAATGTGTCGGCTGCAGAGTGAGTAAAGTCAGTCGACAAACTGAAGAGATCTTCAGTAGGCAACACTGGCTTATCAGTGGAAAACTTAATATTGGTGATACTTCCCACATTAATCTTATTTTTAGACATTTTGGCCCATCATAAGTGGCTACACAGCTGAGATAACTGAAGCCCCAGCCTGTATCTTTGCAAATACATTTGAGTGGCATTATTCAAATATTCCAACAATGTGACATAATATGACATATAATGTGTGGGAGGAGTCGACCGAAAAAATTGTTTTTGGAAATTTTGTGGGGGACTTTAAGCTTTGTAACTTTGCAGTTCGTATGCAGCTGTTGCATGTATAACACACTAAAGGAAAAGTAAATGACATTTTTGGCTTTAGTATAATAAACCTTTGCTGCCATCCAGTGTCATTTTACATGCATAGCATTTCAGTTTACAATTCAGTTTCAGTTACAACCAGTTTGTCTCCACATTTACATGCACTCTAAATTACTGAAAGACATGTCATAAAAACATGAAAATAATTTTAAAGAAAATGCAATTTTCTTTTTATAAAAGAAAGATATCACAAGCACACTTTATAAAAACAAAACTTCTTATGTCTGATATGATAATAGATAACGTGTTCAAATGAAGACAATCCAAAATTGAACACTGATAGTCACGTTAGTAAAACATGATGTCAATAGTTAAATAAATAAAATAACAAAATATACAAATTTGTATGTACAGGCGTGCAAAATACAGCACAATGGAATGGAGTTAACAGGGAATGGAATAAAGGAGGCAGGTTATTGTCAAATAAATAAAAGTGATATTGCACATATTTTAAATGAAGTTTTATTAACTAAATTCGGGAGGAGCACGGTCATCTAATCCAACCAATCAGCACGCAACAACGCATATATATAGCCGTGCCTCACCTCCGTCATTTGACAGTCTCTGACAGGCCCCCCCATCGAATGGAGAAACCAGCTTCAAAATTTCGCTTTTCTCTAAATATAAGCCCGTCCACGACAACGCTTTCGTTCAACTGCTGGCGGGGTTTACCCATCCGATGCTGTGAGCATTAAGCTTCCATCGGATGCTGCGAGAACCCTCCCGGTTGAACGTTTTGTTCCACTTTATTTAGCTTTTCCTCCGTTCTGTGAACTTATTTTCTTAATTTCGTTTTTACACCACTTTTAATTCCAGATTGTCTGCCTATTCGTATAACACTGTTAAGATCCGAGCAAAGAATACAGAAACAAAACTGGCAAGATCCGTCGTCTATTTCGAATAGACCGTCTGCTCGCCAGGCTTTCCCCTCCGAGGTCGCAAGCACCTCAGCTTAAGTTTTCGTTGAATACCACGTTGTTTTGCCCTTATTCCGCTTTCTAGCCGTCACATTGTTTATTTAGTTTCCTCCCCGTTTTTCAAATTCGTTTCAGATTTTCTGCGTAGTCCTTTAATACCGCTGGCTCTGGAGTAATAAATAGTATTATATAAATAAAGTATTTCGTGATTTGCAGTATCAATTTATTGCTAGTAACATCGCTTTCGTGAAAGTCCACTCCCCGACCATTTGCAAGCCCTTCCGGTCGAGCTTTGCTTTATTCTTCCGTCTGTTACACGCATTTCTATGCTGTTTTTTCAATTTCGTTTTAAATTTTCCACATATTGTTTAATACCCTTTAGGTTCGGAGTAAAAACCAACCAATTTTGTAATTTGCTGATTTCTTAATTGCTAATACCTTGCCTTCGTTATGTTGTCACTACCCGACCGCTGACGGGGCTTAACCGACCCTGTCCGGCGGCGCGAGCTTTTCGAGCTCCCGTCGGACGCTGCGAGAGCCCTTCCAGTCCAGCATTGTTCTATTCAAACATCTTTGTGCCGCTATTATTGACTTTCCTTTTTTTGGGGGGAATTTTTTCTTCCCGCAGCTGTCCGGCAATTATTCAGCTTTTTGGGGGAGTACTCTGGGTGCGGGCCAAATTCCGAGCTCAGAGCCCTCCCCTCGGACAGCATGCCAAATACGCATCAGTGATCATTTGCGATTGCATGTTAGTGCGAACTCGTGAAATGAAGTTTCATTAACTAAGTTTGGGAGGAGCACGGTCATGTAATCCAACCAATCAGCACGCAACGACGCATATATATAGCCGTCCCTCACCTCCGTCATTTGACAATCTTGCAGCATCCCTCTGCCACCCCATCACCTCACTCTTAGCCGGTATGTACCTAAGTCAAGGACGGGGGGAGTACTCTGGGTTCGAGCCAAATTCCGAGCTCGGAGCCCTCCCCCCGGACAGCACGCCAAATATGCATCAGTGATCATTTGCGATTGCATGTTAGTGCGAACTCGTGAATTACAGAGTGGGGAGAACGTCCTGGTTACATATGTAACCCCCATTCCCTGAAGGAGGGAATGGAGACGTTACGTCAACTGACTGACGTATGGGTTCTTGCTTGAGAGCCCTATCACCTTTGCATAGAAAAAACTAGCAAAATGAGCATCGGCCTGAGAGAAAAAGAGCCAATGAGCATTGGGCAAAAGTGCTGCGCTTGCTTTCATTCAGGTTCTTGCTGAGGAGCCGAGATGTGTCCCGGTCAATCAGCGGTGAATCAGGCTTGCGGCATCTTCGTTCCTTCCTTCAGGGAACGGGGGTTACGTTACGTCAACTGACTGACGTATGGGGTCCCTGTGGAAAACGCAGCAAGCCGGCCCACGTTACGGGCTAGGAATGTCAGTACGGGCAGGCAAAGCGTGCCTCTGTAAAACAGTTCCCCTGCCTCTGTAACCTTCCCAGCGCTTCCCACCCAGTTGGGTGCGGAGACCGATCACAGAGGGGTCGTGGCGCTCGTTCCTATCCCCCCCAGGAGAAGGCACCTTGGTGCACGGGTCTCCTTCCTCTCACGGGATAGCCATGAAAAACATTGGGGAACCAGATGAAAGGCATTGCGGAGACCACACCCCGCTGAAGGAGGTAATGTGTGGAGATAAGGTATAGACTGACCTGGCAGTACTACCCATGGAAAAGTCTCTGTCCTACCTACTGGGACGGTTCACTGCCCGCAGAGACCGGCAGCCATATTGGCGCCAAGGTAAAGACACAGGTTCACCTATAGGGGAACTGTATATGCAAGCGAAGACACCAAGCCTGTCCTCCCGCCCACTAGCCAGTGGGCCCCAACACACGGGAGGATACAGGCTCTACCCTGGGGTTATAGAACCTCGCAAAGGTGTTGGGTGTCGCCCAGCCCGCAGCTCTGCAGATGTCTGCTAAAGAGACGCCGTGCGCCAACGCCCAAGTAAAGGCAACACTCCTAGTCGAGTGAGCCCTCACTCCGGGGGGGCACGGCATGCCTTGGGCATGGTAAGCCAAGGCGATGGCATCCACTATCCAGTGGGCCAACCTCTGTTTGGAGAGGGCCTTCCCCTTCTGAAGCAGACAAAGCAGCCCCTCCCTCCGAAGCAGACAAAGAGCTGATCGGAGCATCTGAAGCTCAGAGTGCGGTCCATGTAGATGTGCAGGGCGCAAACAGGACACAGCAAAGTAAGGGCTGGATCTGCCTCCTCCGAGGGCAGTGCTTGCAGGTTCACCACCTGATACCTGAAAGGCCTGGTGGGAACCTTGGGCATGTAGCCTGGGTCTCAAAATCACGTGAGAGTAGGCAGGCCCGAACTCTAGGCACGACTCACTGACTGACAATGCCTGCAGGGCCCCCACCCTCCTGATAGAGGCGAGCACGGTCAGGAGTGCTGTCTTGAGTGACAAACCCTTAGGCTCGACCGACTCCAGCGGCTCGAAAGGAACTTGATAGTGTAATCTGCAAACTTCAAAAGTTTGACAGAAGGGTCCTTGGCAGTGCTGTTGTTGGTGTACTGGCAGACGAGTAGTGGGGAGAGCACAAATTCCTGAGGGGCACAGGTGTTGATTGTGAATTTCCCCATTCTTAATAGCTGTTGCCACTGATCTGTTTTGCAAACTGCAAACAGATCAGTGGCAAATTAGCAAACTGCAGGGGGTTCAGTGATGTCTTCTAAGTAGGCCAGCAGCAGTCTCTCAAATGACTTAATGACCACAGATGTGAGAGTGGTGGGTCTGTAGTCATTAAGTCCAGTCATTGTGTTTTTTGGGGAATGGGGATGAGGGTGGAGCATTTGAAGCAGGGAGAAAGTTCACACATCTCCAGTGATCTGTTGAAGATCTGTAAAAAGATAAATTCCAGCTGAACAGCACAGGTTTTTAGACAGGCTGGACAGATACTCTTCCCCTACTGATCTGAAGTGCAGAAGGGGAGGGGAGGTTACCGGAGATGTTGATTGTTGTGCAAAGAGAAAGTCAGGGTGGGTGTGGGGTACGAAACTGGGAACATTCAGCTTGTCGGCCAGTTTTTAAATTCCTACATAACTGGGTGATGGTGTCTTGTAGGTTGTGATGTCTTTCAAGCCTTTCAACAACAGGGCAGAAAACCTGTTTTCCAGCTTATTAGAGTAGCTTCTTTTTGTCACTCTAATCTCTTTGGTCAGTGTGTTTTTGGCCTGATTGTGCAAGATTGTGTCGCCATTCATATAGATATATCATATCTTTTTTGGCCTGACAAAGCTGTCTGAGTTTTGCTGAGAACTATGGTTTGTTATTGTTAACATTGTATGTTAAATGTGTCCTGGTAGGGATGCATATTTTCTCGTAGAAACTGATGTATGAAGTTACAGTATCTGTGAACTCATCCAAATCAGTGGCAGCAACAATCTCTTGGTCACACAGGTGCTCTACAACATTAGGAGAAACAGACCTTTCTTGTCTGAGCATGAAATGCAGCTTCTAGTCCAGGCACTCATAAGGTCAAGGCTGGACTACTACAATGCCCTTCTGGCTGACTTCATAGTTAGCGCAACCAAACCCCTGCAAATGATCCAGAATGCAGAAACATGTCTGGTCTTTAATCAACCAAAGAGAGCCCACATCACACGCCTCCTGATTTCACCCAACTGGCTACTTATACTAATCCCTAATGCTGTTCAAGTCTCTTTAAAATAACCTTTTCATGTTTTTCACCTTTTCACCTTTCATGAAAAAACCTACTGTTCATGCTGTCTCTACCATCAGAATGCGATTCCCACTTGTAAAGCCAAGGCTTTGTAGTATTGGCTTGTTGGTTCTTATGGCAAAAGCTTAATGCTCGCTCTCTCTCTCTCTCTCTCTCTCTCTCTCTCTGTAAGTCGCTTTTGATAAATGCATCTGCTAAATGAATAAATGTAAATGTAAACCAGGGACACTTCTTACAAGAACAGATATACTGATTCTCTAAGTTTGCCTGTCTTTTATTTCCCAAATGACCTGTAGTGTCACAAAATCAGACACAACAGTTTAAAATTAATATAAAATTCTAAATCATTATAAGCTTTCCATTTTTAACCAAAAAAGGTTATGGATTCCAGCTTTAACATGCCAGAGGAGAACTGCCCCTCCCAGTTAAGTCTGGTTTCACCCAAGACTTTTTCTCCATCTATACATTGTTGGAGTTTTGGTTCACTGCCACTGTCACCCTCTTAAATTGCTTATTGGGAGACTGCTGACTAGGAGACTGCTGACATTTTGCATGGCTTATGGTTTTGTAAACTGTTAATTATGATTTTTATATAATGGTCTAACTACAGTCTCAAAATACTTTTATTTAACGACGTTTACAAATGAACTTTTATGTTATAATTTTTTTCTCCCATTCTCTTTATTATGCAATGTTCAGATATTTTAAGATATTTTTTAAAATACCTTTCATTTATCATGTTAGGTGGCTAAATGTCGTATAGTCTCAGAAAAAGTACATACTGTCTGATAAACCACAGCCATTTCCCCCACCATTGTGGGGAGCGTCTCAATTGCTGTACTAGTTAAATGAGCTGACCTCTAGATGGCGCTTGAGACCTTCGGATCTTTAATGATAAAATGCCAGGCATTATGTAGGCATTGTGTAAATTGTACATCGCTTAACAAAATGCAAATCATAAGATAAAGTATGTTGATTATTGTATGTTGGATTATATATATATAAATGTGACCAATAAGTTATTAAATTATAAGTGAGATGATAAGAGACAGAGTGCTGTCTATGTGCGTATCAGAAAGATATCAGAAAGCATCGACACAAAACAGTAGCACTGCTCTAAGCTGATGGTTAATTCAAGAAGAAACGCCAGTACAAATGTATGCTCTATATATCTCATCAGATTTCATTAAGCAGTGAATAACCTTGAGGGAATTTTTGTTGACAGGCAAAGTTCAGATTAGAAAAAAGGAAAAATGGGACAGGATAAGATGTAATCTACAAATGAATACTGCTGATTTCTCTTTCTTTTCTAAATATCCAAAATATCTTTGTATATTAAAATTTCAGCCTTTAATTACGTTTTCTGATTTACTTTAATCTCTGGACTAATGAAAGTCATTCCCACAGTATCAAAGTGATTTTAGTTCAGAAATTAATTCGTTCATTTTTAACTAATTAAATAAAGTGTTATATATATAAGTGTTATTTATACCATTAAAAAATGTTATATATTGCAGTGTTGCAGTGTTATTGTAAATATGTCTTAACTTTGCTGCTCTCTTACTGGGAAACTTTTGGAAAAAAGTGACGTGATAATGATGACGTTTACCTTCCCTTGTGAAAGCTCTAATGACATGTGGGAATTTATGGCTTTCCAAAAACACTCTCTTCATTCTTGTCATTTACATACAAAAACACCTCTGTGTGTGTTAGCCATATTTACTTGCAGTTCCCTACATAAGCTTCAAACACCTTCCAATATAGTATTCCAAAAGATTATATAATTTAGTTATTATAAATCAGGGAAAGTTTCTTATTATTTCTATTAAAGTTTCTCTTATTATTTAATTCATGGTTGAAGCAAACTATTATAAATCATTATTAGTTGGTTTTATTGCATCTGTTTAGTTTTAACAAATATAAACCTTTGCCAGACAATGCAAAAACAGTTAAAGAACATGATAAAGAACGCAAAGGTTCTTGAGAAACTAACTCAACACTGATTTGGCATAATGCAAAGAATGTTAATTAATGTTATAAATGAAATACATTATAAGCAGTGTCCCTGGGTTTAATTGTTGCTGAATTATTCAGATACTTTATACATACTGAAGTATTCTTATTCTAAGAGGTAATGAATAAAGAGTTACTGTTGCAGAACTTCCAACCAATCAAACCTTATCATATGCCAAATGTATCTTTATGTTTCTGCATCAGTGTTTTGTTTGTCAGTAGGAGACCATCTAAAAATGTCAACACTTTTACCATGACTTCATGTACGCATTGGTATTTCAAATCAGCATTGGTATTTCTTTCTTTCAAAAATTGAACTAATATCAACCCTGATACCATTCTGAAGTTATAATAATTTTCTAACATATATAAAAATTTATGAATGCTTAAGGTGGGACTACAGAATTTAACACATTATATGTCTGATACAAAATCTGGGAAAGCCACCCGTTTCATAAAATGACCCATACATGCAACCTACACTATATATATATATATACACACACACACACATATAGTAGAGAGTGACTAAGAGTTCCTTGCTTGTAATGCTCATTCGTCTTTACATCAGTTAAACTGAATTAAAACATACATCAGTGTTAAAATATGTACACATGATGGGAGTTCCACGGTGCTGTTTCCACACCTAACTACGGGTTGGCAAAACATGCGTCGCGCCTTACGTCATCAAGACGAAAGAAACGTAAGCGTGGCACGCCACTCTGTAGCGCCGCCTAGCGCTGTGAAGCATCACAACGAGGAACATTTCACAACGTTTATGATGGGTTGTGAAAGTGGAAAGTACCTTATGGAAATCCCCCAACGGCTTTTATGTACTACTATCAATCGGGCTGCCTTAACTAGATTAAAGGCTTCGCAGCGTTTTGGGCGCTTGTTATGCGAGAACTGAAATACAAAGAATCCGTGAAAGCGCTATGGACGATTACGATTCAAGTAGACGGAGTTAAGTAGAAGCCAGAGCATCTTATGGGCTTTGTTAGTGGATACCGACATATTGAACAGGTAAGAGTTGTGCGATTTATCGGTCACCTCTCTAATATTGTAGCCGTGCCAGACCTTTCCTGAATCAAAGCAGATTTTAACTGGGCTTTGCAGGAGACTGTATTGTCTCAAGCCGAAAGGGCAATCTATCTTGTACGGACGGATAGTCTTGATCGCCGCGGATTTGAAAGCCATTGTTTACAAAGATGTCACTTATCGGCGATTTAAAACATTACAGTGAGAAAACATTCTTTTGTTACCATGGGGACGTATCGCTTCCTTAACAGTATTGCATTGTCTTAACAGCTTGTGTCAAGTGAATTACGTAATTCGAGCGTCAGCAACAGCAACTGCTGTTACAATATTTTCGCAATGGTCTCTATTGTCCCCGTTCTGCTTTGTGTTTAGTAAAACTGTGGACGCCGCTTTGTTACTATTCCAGCGATCACAAAATGTACAGTGTGTCTAGAGAGGGGTTTTAAAGGATTAGTGTTTTTCGCCGTTGTGTTGTCCCTAAATAACCTCAGAAGCTGAGCCAAATAAACGATGCCCTTGCAGTTAATGGCATTTTCCAGCAGTTCTTTTTCACGGCAGCATGTCTGAAGCAACCTACCTGCGTCTGTTCTGTGAGTGTGTTAGTTGTTGTAAAATGAATGTAATGTGGGGTGCACTAAGGATCTTAACTATTTTGTCACCTGACCTCAGAAGGCCCTTCACCACTGGACTGGAATACACTATATTATATCTACAATATTAACATCTTTCTTTTAGTTCTTCACCTCTAGAGTGTGGGGGAATTCTTATGTACAGCACATGGTCAAGGTTTGTGACAATGGCTTGTTTGTTTAATCTCTTGTTTCACAGAGATAGATTGGTTTCCTGCTCCAGATCACAATGTCTCAGGGCCAGAACTTCCTGCCCAAGTTTCTGTTTGTGAGTAACCTACTGAAGGCCGTAAAAATCAGAGAACGAGTTCCCAACGATGTGGTCAAGCCCTCCAGTGGTGGCAGCCTGATCCATCACCTGCGTTGCATGCACCGATACACCCTGGAGATGATCCGCATGAGCCAGTTCCCGCAGGCCTTCCGTGAGGTCATCCAGGCAGCCATCTTGGACCGGGCCATGCAGAGCTCATTGGAACAGGAAAAGCGATTGAACTGGTGCCGTGAGGTTAAGAAGCTGGTGCCGCTAAGAACCAATGGTAACTATAGCATATTTCAGTTTATTAAAGGCTGATTAAAGAATTTTCATAGTCATGGACACTTCAGAATTGTGAATTCCAGGCCTTGAAAAGTGTTCTTTGGTCAATGTTAATTTTGAAATGTGATTTACAAAATACTTATCTGACAAATACCTGGTTGCTAGTAAATTTTAAATTCATTTAAATTACATTGAACTTTTCTCTTTATCTCAATTAAGGACATTAAATTGTGTTATGTATAAATTGAAACCATGGGCACTTAAAATAAAAAAATACATGCTTTCTCATTCCTTGTCGTATGAGTGCTTCAGGGCAGATGGGAAAGTCCTGCACTGTCTGTCACACTGATGTTCTTCCCCCTTAATTCAACGGCACAATTTGATTTGATTGAAGGGTTGGTGCTGTAGTGCAGGGCTCACAGCGAATGCTTTATGACTCTGATGTCTCTCTTGTTCAGTCTGGGTCAGGTCGCACTGCTGTTTTCTTATGAGTAATGCAGCAAAGGGAAACTTCTCTGTACTTGCCATTGTTGCTCCATTGTGCAGTCACTAGTGATTGTCACCAAAATTAAAAGAGTGTAGGTAAACATGATCAAGATTACATGTACCTTATAATCTTATAATGCTTGTTGGATATAGTTGTGCAGAAAAGTTAGCTTTGCAAATGAAGTACTTGTGTAATTGACGTTTTGAGAAATTCCATTTTTTTTGTTGTTTTAGAATATTTTTATTTTCATCATCCATTTTTTTGCAGGGGTTAATTTCTTATTTTTATATTCTGGTAAATCTTGGTGTTGGAAGTCACACAAAATTGTGAAACCATTAGAATGGATTGTGCTGTTGGAGGATATTGATATAGCTCGTAGCTAAAGATGAAGCAGAGCTAGTATAATCAAATAACCATTGTAACATAGTTAATAATCTAATACTAAGCAATAGCCATTTCACATCCAGACATGTGCATTACATCATACATGCGCAATACACAATTTTGAACAATACAAAAACAAGTTTCTTTAGAAGTTATATTTTTTATTTGTCTTGTTTCCAGCTCTGTTTTGGTAGCAATATCTTAGAAATCCACAATGTTCTTCTGCATCAAGGTAACATCCCAGGTCAGCAGACAGCATGTTTTTTGGCCAAACTGGCATGTAAGGAGTGCATGGAGGGCAGCCCAGTATTCTATAATATTGTATATTATAACTATAATACGATTTTTTAATGTATTTTCCATATCAGCGTATGTTTTTGTTGTGGGCTTCATGCAGTGCAACATGGTGAATAAGACCCCATAATCTGATAGATCTAGTGTTTGAGGATGTTAATTATCAGCAGTTTGTATGTGCAGATAAAATATGTTATTTACATTATAGATACTTTTCATATATTTTAGTTATTAGAGTCATCACACAGATCTGTTACAATTAAACCGCAATTACACATACATGGGTGTTATGAATATAACATTGGTCTTTGTGTACTTGGTTTAACTGTATTTGTCTTAAATTTACATTTACGTGTGACCAACACTGGTAATGTCAGACATGTTTAAGATCAAATTTAATCAATTCAGGCAGAACATTTTCTAATTAAATGAGCAAAACCTTACAGGACTGCTGACTGCTAGAGTTCTTCTGATCATATGACAGTAAACAGGACAGAGGAGAAATAAACAATGTTAGCCTGTGTCCACAATGCTTAGTCTGTTATTTTGAGGCCATGTTGTGCTTTTGTGACCAAACTGTTGTTAAGGATGTGGTTGTTTCTGAAGTTTCTGCTTTGTTTCCACATTTCTGTAGTTACTGTTCTCTATGTTAAGTATCAGAGTCTTAAGGCACTTTGTCACCACAATGTTCCTAAGTTTGATTCGGATCCATTTGGTATAGAATTGAAAGTTTAATTTAGAGAGCTGTAGCATCCACAGTGTTATGATAGTTACCACATAAACATTCACTTTCAGAAATGCAAAATTTAATTATGCAAAGTTAAGGGTCACATGGAAACTACTTATGTGCAACAAACAGAAAATTGCCAAATTTGGTTTGCAGTGCTTGTACAAATAGTTACTGTAACCAAACAATTGTACCCATTGCTTAAACTAGACCAGTAAAAACCACCCCATATTTACAAACTCCATTTTGTCTTTGTGTTGGTAGCAGGTGGAGGTGTAACCCAGAGCTTTAAATACATTTAAACAGGCTTAAAGAACGGGAACCAGATCATATGTTTAGACTTCCCTTTTTTTGTCTTTCCCACAATGAATATTTCGGAACTCTTGGTTGTTATCAGCTCTAGAGATGAACGAGCACAGACATTCCTGTACAGTGTCGCCCCTCCTATCTGGAAAGTCCAGACGCATTATATCATGGCTCTGGTGTCAAAAGGAGACAGGAAAGAAAAAGTTGAAGTGAAGCCATTACTGCGTTTAATCAGAGAATTGTATACTGGGGAAATTCCTCACCATTGCACGCAGACTCTTTCTCATGCGCCAATGTAGCGTGCATGTACGTGCTAACGCACAGCAGCACATGTACACATGCATGTTGCACAACATCAGAAAGAACACTGAATCTAGGACATAGCTCTGTAGAACATGGTGTAGTCTGAGACTCAAATGTTAATGTTTAATGTACTAAGTATTTGGAAGTTATTTTGTCAAGTTTTCTAAACAGTAAAACTGTTCACAGTTATTCATTTACAGATATAATGAGAGAGTCTGAGAAGTATTTTTAAACTTAAAGCTGTTAAAATGTCCCTAGGTGGCTTGACATGTCCAAATTGCTGTTGATATGCTCTGTGGAGTTCATTTAATTGCCTTTGCAGATATATGGTCATTTTTCCTTTTTTAAATGTACACAGCCGAGTGTAATGGATACCTTAAACTGCTTTGCACCTCTGTGGAAATCCCCTGTATTGCTTTTATCTCATTACTAATCTTGCTTTTCGACAAATTTAGCTGAACTAACATTTAAATGTAAAAGATATTGCTTTTAAGATGCAGAGCAAAAAGTAAAGATTGTATATATAGTATAGTTTCCATCTTATTTTTGTAGCAACTTGTTAATGCATGGTAATACGTTGCTAAGGGTGTCTTTGTTATGACAATACAAATGTTCTGACTAGAATGCAAAAGTTTAAACAGGCACTGCCGGTTTATCGAGAATTGTTGCAATAGAACTTCTCTCACCTTAGATTCTTGTTAAATGTAAAGCCAGATCTTCATGTGCATTTTTAATGTCACAACATGTCTACAAACATTATAATACACAGATAATTCAGTGGCTAAGTTAAAAAAAGTAATAAAATAGTAATAAAATAGAAAAGTTACTTTCGTTATTTTTGTGTGTTGTGTATTTTTATGCTATTTTGAGTATTATTATAATTATAGTTTTTAACTTAGAACCAATAGCACAATTTGTATGATGCATGGAGTTGCTGCCTATGTTCAGAATTTCAGTAAGGTTCCACTTAAGTGTGAAGCTGCTTTAGAAAGTAGCTATGTAGGCAGTAGACAACAAAGCAGCTCATTGGTTTTGGAATTGAACTTTGTTATCCTTTAAGACATCTAAGGTATAATGGCTCTGTGTTTGTGTGTTTTGGTTTAGGTGATGGAAATTGCCTGCTTCACGCAGCCTCACAGTATCTACTGGGGGTTCAGGACACAGACCTGGTCTTGCGAAAGGCTCTTTACGCAGTACTGAAAGAAACAGACACTAGTAACTTTAGGATGAGATTTCAAACAGAACTGCTTCACTCTCAAGAGTTCACACAGACTGGTCTTCGATACAGCACTTTGGTAACTACCTGCACCTTCGTACTTAATGTGCCCAGGATACTTTATGTGGTATAAACAAAGCCAGCTGACAGCTAAAACAGTGAGAAAAAGAGGATTACCTGCTACACCAAACAATGGATGATGGGGTTGTTTTAGTCAACCTGTTTGATTGCTTTTGCAACTTCATGTTTTTTTGCTTTCTCAGAACTGGGAGGAGGAATGGGTGAAGATTGTGGAAATGGCTTCTCCTGTGTCCAGCAGTAATGGCCTACAGTTTGACTCTTTGGAGGACATTCACATTTTTGTCCTCTCAAATATTCTGCGGAGGCCAATTATTGTTATCGCAGGTACATGTCCTTACAGCATGTGTACAGTTTTGTAAGGAACTATACAAGAAATTAGACAAATACTTAGTAATTGGAGCAACAAATTCAGGAAGGTATTTCAAAATTTTGTGGTATTTTATCTCACACCAAGAATCAATATTTTTTCCAGTATTTTTTGGAAAAAAGGACATCTAAGTGAGTCTTTAAAAAAGCAAAATGTACTATTGCTTTGATTCTTATATGTTCAACCAAAATTCAAACTTAGAATAAACGGTGAAAACACTTGCACATTATATATATATATGTATATATATATATGTATATAGAGTTCATATATAATTCTGTTTTATTTTGCTTTAACAGACCAGGTACTCAGGAGTATGAAGTCTGGGTCGTCCTTTTCACCCCTCAATGTGGGGGGCATATACCTGCCTTTGCATTGGCCTCCAGGGGAATGCTACAAATATCCCATAGTGCTTGGCTATGACTCCCAGCACTTTGCACCGCTGATCACCATCAAAGGCAGCGGCCCAGGTACAGCAGACATTGCTATACTTCTTACTGCGTTGCTTCCAGTGTTGCCAATGTTGGGCCAGTGCATTTGAAAATATGTGTTTTGTGTGTATCAGAAATCCGTGCAGTTCCATTAATAAACCCTGGAAGAGGAGGGTTTGAAGAATTTCGAGTGCACTTCCTAACAGAAAAAGAGCAGCAACAGAAGGACAAGGTGCTGAAGGACTACCTGATGCTTACAGAGATCCCAGTCATTGGCCTGGGCTATGATCCCACACAGATCATCACTGCAGCCAGGTATGAAGTAAAAAATAAGTTTTCTACTTTATGTGCTGCGTAATATAATTGTTACAGCAAAATCACAACAATGTTTTAATTTATTATGTGGAGCACTTTTGATGGGGGGAAAAATCAATATGGGTATTGGCAACAAAGTGTATATGCATCTGTCAACAACGCAAAGTTTGCTTATGAGGTTGCAGTTACAGACTGCATGTTACTAAGCCTTTTTGAAAGGATCAGCATTCATTTCTGTGTTGGTTTGGGCTGATTTATGCTAGTTTTTGGTGTTGCTATAGCTAGTTGACCATGGTCTTTCTGGTGAAGGTGGTTGACCAAGAAAGTATTTTTGGTTAGACAAGCTAGTCCAGCATCCAAAACACAAACTAACTTGATGACCAGATATTCTGGTATTTTTAGGAAGGAGTTTGCCTATTATTAATTTGTCTTTGAGTAAGGCAACGGAGGTGTAGTCAAGAGTAACTATTGGTGTATTGGATCAAAAAATTAAACAATGCTGTTTATCTTTTTTAATCTGAAATAATTCTTTCATCAGACTGGATGAAGGCAATTTGCCTGAGGATATGAATCTAATGGAGGACTACCTACAACTGGTCAGCCATGAATATAAGCGCTGGCAAGAAGATAAGGAGTCTTTATGGGCACCCCAGTCACAACGTCCCCCTCCCTTTTCTGTTTCCCAACTCTCGCTCATTGAGATCCGCTGTGCCACGCCCCGCTGTACCTTCTATGTCTCGGTGGACACTCAGCCACACTGTCACGAGTGCTTTGAGAAGCGCCAGGCCGGCAGGAAGCCAGAGGCTGTTTCCACCATCAATCAGATCTCGTCCTCGGACCCGGAGAACAGGGATAGGCTGGAGCGCTCCGTGCTGCCCAGCCCACGTTCTGCGCCCCCTACAGCCCCCAGCCTAAGCCTTTACAGCGAGACTCATGCCATGAAGTGCAAGACGCCAGGTTGCTTGTTTACGCTTAGTGTGGAGCACGATGGGCTGTGCGAACGTTGCTTCACTGCAAGACAAAACAGATCAGCCACCAGCGGCCCACCGCAAGGCCCTGCTCATGCCTGGTGCCACGGACAGTGGGCATCAGGTGGCCGGGAACGAGAGAAGGAAAGAGAGAGGGAGCATGACAGGAAACAAGAAAGGGACACAGAGAGGTGTGTTATGTGTCGACAGGAAGTCTTTAGGATATTTAATGGTCTTTGCCCACCCTGCATGCAGAGGACTGCCATTTCTGAAAGGGGAGACACCCAGCAGCAGGATCCCAAAACAGAGGGCTCAGTGTGGGCACTGCATAGAGAGACAGAACTCACTGGCACCACCAACCACACCTGGCAGACGCCCACTGCCCGACAGTGTAAACGCTCTGGCTGCCAATTCTTTGGAACACCAGAAAAACTGGGATTCTGCACTATATGTTATATGGACTACCAAACCAATCACCGTAAGTACAACTATTCCACAGTCATGCAAGCATTTTCAGTAATACTCTTGCATGAACATGAAATATCTTCTTTGACTTTGTGTTAATATCTCATTTACATTTAAAGTTGAATGAATGCACTAAACAGTTGTGACAGTTTTATTTACTAGTTTTGTGTAGTCTGATTTAACCAGGCATTATTTGGGCTGGTATTGTGCCGCAACATGAGTGTTTTAATTTACTCCATTTTTGTTCATTTTAGCCCAAACATGCCTCCTTCCTATGCAAATAAAACTCATTGGAAAATTTAAAGCACGCTGAGGGATATTTCCCCAGCGCTATCACCACACGAATGCTCGAGATAAACCAAATCTAAAACTGTTGTTCGTTTTTTGGCAGTAATTCACCATCTGATGAAAAACAGCATTATACCTATGCATGTATACCGATGTTGACCTGACAAGCGAATATGAAATTTTGGATGTTGTCCTTTTTTATAGAAACCACCCCAACTATTGTCCAGCCCAGACACACGTCCGAGGCGGGTTTTCAAAACTGTCCTCGCTGCAGGGGCCAGAGCTGTGGTGCTGAGGGAAAGGCTATGCTAGAAGGTTACTGCAACAAGTGCTTTGTGAAGGAACAAAGTGCTAGACTTAACCAAGCTGCTAGCAGGGGTTCTCACTCCCCACCTCTTGTCACAGTGAGTAATTAAAAAAAAAATTTTTTACTGTGTGGTAGGTTTGGTTTGGTTTAACTATTGGAAAAATAATTAAAAACTCTGTTGCTTCTATCTAGCGGGCCTCAAAACCCCGTCCACCTCCGATGCTTAGCCAGACGCATTGTCGACGCAGTGGTTGCAAGAACCTTTCTCCCGGTTGCACGGACCTCTGCCCAGACTGCCTCAGCCGTGGCCAGCGTGAGGGTCGGCGTGCCCAGGCACCCAAAGAAAAAAGCAAACAGCGCTGCAAGACGCAAGGCTGTGACCACTACGCCAATCAAGAGAAGCAAGGTTACTGTAATGAATGTGACTACTTCAAACAGATTTACAGAGGGTGACAGTTCAACATTACAAAGGCCAAGTTCATCACACACTGGCACGCATGCTGGTGAACCTCTTTCAACGCAAGAAATATTTTACCCAGAATTTCCCACCTATCTTGGGTGGTGCTTAAAGAGCCTGGTGGTGCTGTAGAATTGGTGAATAACTCTCGAGTAAAGTTTTCGTCATTTGTATTATGTGTATAGGACAGACTCGGAACACTGGCATAAGGACACACAGTGGCATCATGTCACACATCTGACATCTGTTGTTTATGTTGAACAGGGTAAAAATGTGATGAAAATTTGAGGAAAGCATGTACTAGATTTCCCGGTTAATTATTTAGTTCAGCAAAGATGGCCACCGAAATTGACCAAAGTTAATTTACTGAAAGATACATCCAGGCCAACAAACTTAGCCACTGTGGACTGCAGAATGCCAGCAGGCCTTTAGAAGTACAGGAAAAAGTTGTACAGGGTATGCTGAGACCACTGAAAGACAGCATTTGATAGTGTGTTCATTAAATGTAGGTTAAGTGCCAATGAGAGCTTGCTAAGCAGAGCTCGAATTTCATTTCCTGCTGCACTATTTGATGTCTGCGAGCAGTATGGATCTGTTGCCTTGAGAATGTTTTTGTTTACCATTGATCACTTTTTCACAAGTCTTTCTTGATCTTGAAACTATTTTTCACTTTTGCTTGCCTTGCTAAACTTCATATGACTTGGTCTGTTCTATTGAATGGATAAAATATTTACCTGTGGCTGAAAGATTCCTTAAGTGCAATGAAAGCCAGATACTTGATACCTTCCCAACCTCTACCGCAAATTCAATTCATTTAAGCTGAAGGGAGCTGCTGTGCAAAAAACTATGACATGGGTAAAATTCCTATTATCTGGATAAACAACCAAACAAAAAAAAATACTAAACACATCTTGTCCTGATCTTAGATCTGTGAGCTCCCTGTTTGCTGTTGACCAGCTACAATTTTTAAGTTGCACTACTCTCCTTTGAACACATAACACCTCAGTCTATTCGTTGCATAGATTTAGTGTGCACAAAACTGACATTCTGTATTTGAATATTGCCGCAGTATCTGCACAGACATTAAAAATGTTATCTCCAGTGGCATCATTTATAAAGAAAAAACTCTGTGTTAAACATCTTTGAAATCCAATATTGTGCAAGCACATTTAGCGTTTCCTATCTATACAGAAATGTGCTTTGGATAAACACAAGAAAAATTTGCAGTTGAATCATAAAATTGAGAGTATCTACCCTTCAGTTACTGGATCTATTCGTTCAAATCACAGACTTGCACAATACGTAATATAAGCTGCTCGGGAATTAGGATTGGTACTTCTGACTTACAGTACATAGTGACATTCCAGTTATAGACCTAGACGATAGAAATTTTGCGCAGCGTTTCATATAGAATATTATATGGGAAGCCTTGTTTTTTGCTTTGTTTGGTATTTATTCACAGCAAATACTATCTGTAATGTGTTTTAAGAATTATTTATATGTGGTCCTGAAATAAATTATTTTTAATAGGAAAATATAAACCAGTGTCCTGTGTCTCTTTAACAATGTTTGCCTTTTGATTTCAGCTTTACTTTAAGCAGCAGGAATAGTACTTTGATTAGTAATATGCTGGTGTTATTTACCAAACATACAGAACGGTTTTGTTATTGATTAACATGGTTTATGTTACCATGTCATTGTCAGTCACTAATACGTACGCAACTGTGGTTTTGTGATTTCCGCATGGCCAGATGTTGTCATCTAGATGAGAACAATTGAAACCCAATTATCAGATCTAAAACTTTGCTTGTTTGGTTGAACCATTAGGTACTACATGAACTGATAGAAATGGCATTAAAAATTTTGACAAGCAAGAAAACAACAATCAACCAGTACAGAGAAAAACTGCAGACCGGCATACAAACTATAACCTATCAACAAAGTCCAGCCACCAGATAGCACCTTAACTAAAAATGCATTAAATGCAATAATACACTTTTTATGTCTTTGTGACTTTTTGGCTTTTTAGTACTTTTGTCATTTTTCTAATAATGTGATTTTAAAAGCCAATTTATAGACATTTCAGTGGTGTTACGCACTTAAATTACTAGAAAAGCAGGCAACCCCCCGACACCCTCAAGAGCCTGACTGACTCACTGGTGGAAGGAAAAAGTGCATCGGTGCCTGTGTCAAAGAGGGAGGGGATATTTGGTGTGGGGAAGAGGTGACATTTCAGTGATGCGTAGGAAGGGACCGTGGCAGTGTGGGTGGGAAAGTTAACACACAACCTGTAGTGAAGCACTCTGAAAATAGCATGCTATGCAAAGCGACACCTCAGCCATGAAGTGTGCGACCTACACAATGCTGCTTCTCTCTCAATACATACGATTTTTTGTTTTGGCTCTACTAGTGCACTATGATTTGATCAAAAAAGCACGTAAAACAATGTTTTTACACAAATTTAACTAGTTTATACAACAGATGTAAAGTATTTACAATAGAGGTAAATGTTTGTTTTAATCTTTGTAACTTGTTTAGACAAAGCTTTTCATCAATGTACTTCTTTAGAAATAGCAACAGATGCAGTGGTGCAGTAATTCTGATGTAATGAGGTCACAGATTTATGTTTGTAATTTACAATGGCTTCAAACACAGCTTAACCAATCACAATCAAGAACTGGAACCATCTATTTTATATGTATTTTAGCACTACTGTAGTGTTGTATCGACCAGTCCGCATTCAAAACCGGATCCTTTCATAATAACAAATCTTGCAGTAAAATACAGCTACACATTCAGCATATCCATGTTATCATGTTGTATCTTTCGTATTTACAATAAATTGCTTCTCATACGTTTCCCCATCCATTTGCTAAACAGACAAATGAAGACTTATTAATAAGTTGAATTATTAATAAGTTCATTGTACAAAATCATAGTGAAAATGACTTCTCAAACTGGTGATTGTATTTATACAAGCTAACTATTTAAGGACAAACTGTCGGTTTAATACTTTGGGTTTGGCATATGTATTATGCTCTAAACATTTCCTGACTGCTGAATAATCACATGAGTATTTTTAGTGATAAAGAAACCGCCAAGCCAGAAAAGTAAAATAAAGGAAAACAAAAGGCAGATGGCTGAGGACACTACGTGCCTGTGACATACCTTTAGTATACTAATAAACAGTCATGGTTTTGTCTGGTGGAATGATGAGGGAATTCCAAGTTTGTTCATTTTGGCCATGTGTTTAACTAGATGCCATGAGTCATTTTAGTAGATCAGGAAAAGTTTCAAAGACGATCTGTCACGTCAGGTGCATTCCAGAAAAGTTTCCTGAAGGCCATAGGTTACGACTGTCAAAATAATAGAACATCCAGCAAATACAGCTGTTATTATTATTGTTCTTTTAACAATATCTTTTAAAGTGCTGAAAAGATCTTTTAACTTTCAGCACTTAATTCTACATTATACTGTTTACAAATAGTAGAACATACTGGGTGTAATAAAACGTGTGTAATAAAATAATGCATAGAAAGTACTTTATATAAAACCAATCCGTTTAACCACAAGTAAGTTTTCTCCTATAAATATATACGGATATTTACTTACTTTTGATTGGCTAAAATCATAACACATTACACTCTAATTTGCAGGGTGTCCCTTTATGGGTTTTGGGGTATTTTCAGCATATTAGTATATTTTCAGTAGTGTGAATTCATAGAATTAATTCATAGTTCCTTAATTCAAAATTAAATACAAAAATTTGGTTTGTATTTTGAGAACTGGGTTCATATTCACCTAATAAAACTGAAAGTTTATTACATGCAATGATATGGCAATGGGAACAGGTGCAATCTGAGTGATCACATCATTTTTTGAGCCCTCCGGTGCCCTACACAGCATGTGCTGACTCATTCTCTTACAGAGATCTATAGGATGGATCCCGTAAATTTGATCATAATTTAGTTCTGATTTAAGCAAACCCACAGAACTGGAGTTTGGGGGTTGCCCCCAGCAAAACAACAGTCTTAAGTGAAGTGTGAGTAAAGTGAATCAAGATGAAGTGGGGGTGTGGACTCTAAGAAGCTATAGGAAACATTCATGGTTCATGGGGAAATCACTTTTTAAGGTGTTTTTGGTATCTTTTCACTAAGTTACTGTTTTGACTCATGATTTAAAAACCCCACTCACCCCATCATGTTCAAAATGACAACAATTGTAAAATGCTTTTGTCCATTATGTAGACCTTAAATTAATCCTACAGTGTTAATGGTTGCCCTTCAAAATGTCTTCAGCTGTTTTGTTATATTTGCCATTTATTGATAGTACATCAGAACTTACCCTATTAAAACCAAATAAAAAAATTCACTCCACTATATCTTTATGAATATTCAATAAATATGTAGTGTTTCTGTCAAATCCATAATTAGGTATATCTATAATTTTCACAGTTCTTCTATAATAATTATACATGGAGAATTTAGGTGCACTCAAACTCTTTCACAACCCTAGTGTCTTAGTCTGACAGGATGTAGTAGCTTAGTTCATTGGTGTAAGAAAGCAAACCCTCATCATTACAGTGTAGAGGAGCTAAAATACTTTAAAAATAATAATTTGTAACAAAACAATAAATACAGCAAAAATTGTGCATAGGGCCACCATCTTTAAATAAGCCTAATTTGCATATAAGTTTTTGTGTGAAAAACACAAATAAACTATGAAATGTGTTAACAGAAACTTTTTGCTTCTCTGCTGATGTAAGTTAAGAGGAAATAAAAGTAGAAATGATTCATGGTGAGCTTAAGTACGTAGTTAATTAAATGTATTTGTAAAGAATCATGCAACAACCAAACACCAAGAACGGTTAAAGATGTTTGTAAAGTTATATGCTGCCATCTAGTGCACACTGGGGCAGCTCCCCCTGTTGCTCATACTGAAATGAAGGCTGCGGCCTCAGCCATCGCCACACCAAAAACAGAAACATTCTCTGCCTGCCATTAGGTTCCTTTGGTGAAAATTAAAGCCTTTATTATTACAGAAGTTAAATGGCAGAAACAAATGTCTGAACATTGTGGTTCTGGTGGAGTTTGAGTAGCGTTAAATTTGATCAGGCACATTATAAATATTCAGACATGAGGACCTCAGGGTACCTTTTTTGTTCTTCTGACCTCTGTTAACGTTTATTCCAGGTACAAGAGGTTTCAAGAGATAAACGTGTAAAAGAAGGTGTGTCTCTTTATCATCATGTATCATCAGTAGTATTTTTAGTAGGAAATAAACGCCTCCCTGTATGTGCCACATTTCAGGACTTACTAATAAAACTTACACTTACTATAAGTTTTCAAGCAGCAAGCATTTGTTACACAAACACCTAAATGCTCAAAAACATAAATAGGATATAAATAGATTTAGCATTATTATTTATAACCTTTTCATTATGTAGTGGCGCTGCAGGCAAATCTACATATTCTCAGATTATCTGGTATCAATATCCTCAGAGCAACGTGGCATTAATTTAATAGGTATAAGTTTTCAATAACAGGTAAAGCGCTGGGTCCGAAAGTTTTTAAATGCTGCCACCGAAGGAAGGATTCCAAAGTAGGAAGGCATCAAGACACATTTAAATCCAGTTTTTGCTTCACTTCCCGTCCCCGGAGATACCAGCATCTGGTCATATTTTGAATGCGGCATGTCCTGACTGACATTCACATGTTAATGCCAAGTGTGAACGCAACCTATATTTCACTGCCTTTGATACAATTGTCAAGCAGGGACAAGCTCAGAAAACTAATGGCATCTGAGAAAGCGGTCGGAGGTAAATTTATGTATAAATTTAAGTTTATTTTTTACTTTCAACAAATTTTGATAGCATTTCTAGCTTGAAATTAGCATTGTGGTTTTTAAATAATCGATTGGTTATCTCCAAAGCGCTCTCTGTTTATTAGTCATGCTTGGGAAACAAAGCTTCAATTTTACTCTCTTGTAAACTTTTTCTTGACAAAACTTTGGCACGTTGTAGACCCATGAATGAGGAGTCCAGTCCACTGGCGTATTGAGGAGAGGTGTGGTATGAATCTAAAAAGCATAAAAACAGTGGGCGAAAAATTCCATAGACAACATTGGGTTAAAATTTGTGACGTCATAACTCCACATGAGAATGATGCAGACTTGGGGGTGGACTTAGCACTCGGCTTATCAAGCGACAACAAATGTACAGTGTACATTTTAGGACATCCTACGTCATACAACGAAAAGGCGTCATGCCTCAGACTGAAAGGCTTCGGGTCTCAGGAAAAACGTCAGGTGTTAGGTCTCGTTCAATTAGGCATCAGGTGAAACGGACTCAAGATTAAAAGGCATCAGGTGAAACGGACTCAAGATTAAAAGGCATCAGACAAAAAAACATGGAGCGAACTCAGATCGTGCTGCCCCGCCCCGTGTAACGCCACACGCACGCGGTTCAGAACAAGCAGTGGCGTGGAATGGGTGGCAGAACGTGTGTGCACACTACTCGTGAAATGCATGTTCTCCTCTTTATACAATTTAATTTGTGTAGTATTTAATTAAAACTGTTAAGATAAAACACATCAAGAGCGATTTACCTGCTTCTGCCATTCTCAATCGTTCCACATCACTTCAAGTAGTCCTCGTGCAGCGTAGGATGTTTCACTCAATGTCTTTTTGTCCGATGCCCTTTAATCTGAGTTCGTTTCACCTGATGTCTTTTTGTCTGATGCCTTTATACCTAAGACTGTTTTGCCCGATGCCTAATTGTACGAGACCTGACACTTGATGTCGTTTTTCCTGAGACCTGAAGCCTTTCAGTCTAAGGCACGATGCCATTTTGTGCAGTGACTGACGCCTTTTCATTGTATGACTCAGGTCTGAGGATGTCCTAAAATGTACGCCGTAGTACAAGTGGTAACATTGCAACTTTATAACTACGCCCTAACAACCAGTTACAGTACCTCAGCAGCTGCATAACATCATGAATAAGCTCAATTTCAATATATCTATCATGCCAAATCATACTACCATCATGTTAATTCATGATGCATTATATTAAAATCATTCTGCATCATGTTGACATCATGCTAAAACATGCTGCATCGTGCTAACATCATTCTTAATCATGCTAAATTGTGTTATAATGCATAATGTTAAATTATGTTAGCATCATGTTAATTCATTCATAATGTAATCACAATCATCCTAGCATTGTGTTAAATCACATTAACATCATAATAAGTCATGCTAGTATCATGCTAATATCATGATAAATCATTAGCATCATAAATTTAAATTACAAACAATGGGCTAAATTAATTATTTTAGGTTACTTCACTGATAAACTTTTCAACACGTCTTGCATTCTTCACAGAGCAGGAAGAAAATATCCTTTTATTGAAGACTGGTTGACAATATTTGTAATGCACCACCAATGACACAATATTCAAAACATTTCATCAGAATCTAGTAAAACACAATGCATGTAATACCGTAGTGTTTAAGTCTAGCAGACTACATCTACTGTTAATTTCTACCACATACTTATATAATTTCACCTTCTGGTGCTATTTATTTTCTTTTCACACAGGCACAAAGAGAAGCTTTAGCAAATATTAGCTGTGAATCAATTAAGGCTTGAATATATCAGACTCAAAAATCACACTTAAAGAACAGATAAACGTCACCAGGTAGTATATTTTGCTAAAAGGTTTTCTCATGGTAGAAAAACAAAACAATATTTGCTGACAGTAAGGGCATTTGGATATTCACAAGGGTGCCTTTAAGTATGCCATCATCATAACAAAAAAGGCCAACATGGAATGACACAACTTAAAAGTACCTAAACATTAAAAAATATTTTCTTAATGCTGGTATGCAGAGATGTTTCAGAAATATACAAATTAAAACGGTCACAATTTACATTGCAGTGTGCATGGAAGTACAAAAGCACTGAATAATACAGACTAGCTACATGTAATTAATATTCATATTTACATGTGATATGTGTAACATGGACACTGTAATGCAAACTGTTAAAAAAATGTAATGATGAAAAATTCTAATTAAAAGCAAAAGGTAATTGCATTAGCCACAAAGGTCATGAACAAAGCCAACCACAGTTTAGCTGTAATTATAGCCCTCATAGTCAGTTTGGTCCTACATTTTTGAAAATGAAAATGGGAAAATGACAATGTTTTTGGAGACCAGTGAGTTCTAACTGTTTGCCTTGGGTGGCTGAACACAGTTCTTTAATAGATGTGGTGTAACAGGGCTTTTTATGGAGAGCTGTAGAGGTATTTGACCTTTGCTATGCCAGACAGCTGATCCTCATACTGGGGAAGACAGCAAAAGAGGATTCCACAGCCTAGCATTAGGATGGTGGCGCCCCAGCCAAAGCCATACGCCCAGGTGTAGTCATAATATCCTTCATAGATCTGCTCGTTGAACTTGATTGGGTAGATGATCAGAGCAATTATCTGGATGATTACTGTAACAAGAAATTAATCTTAGTCAGATGGTAGTACAGCAAAGAGAAAGATTAATATGTACTGTACAACCCACATCTCTATCCAACAAAAAATTCAGTTACAGTTGCCTTAAAAAGTATTTGCATCTTTGATCACACTTAAAAATAGTTTAAAAAATAGTTTGTTTGAAAAGACAATATTATAGTGACAAAAAATATTTGGACACTTTCTGGCGGTCAAACAATAGTGGAACATGTCCATTGTTATGATCAATACTGACTTTATACAGCCACTAAAAATCCCTTTAATACATGTTGTTTAATGTCCTCATTTTAAACACTATATCTAACATTTCTGTTTTTCTGTTCTTTTTGCTTCCAGTGCACTTTTGTAATATGTCAAAGCAGTAAAACGCTGCTTTGAATTTAATGAAAAAAAATACTGCATTCACATTTTTGTTTCTGAGAAAAAGGTGACAAAACATAGGGTTGCCCAATAGGTTAATCTGAAATGCATGATTAAATATAAACTTGGCACAAATTTGTTTTTGTTTCTGTTCTTTAATCACTAGCTTAATCATTAAGCCCTGAGAGAAGGGAGGGGCCTAACTGAGTGTTGCAATGACATGTGAGTCAGGACCAAGCCCTGTTTGGGTGTGTACTCATATTATACACAGGGCTTTGTCTAACGCTTCCAGCAACATCACTGCAGGAACATAATCAGAGTTAACCATTGCTCAAACAGGCAAAGTTCACAGAGTGCTGGTCCTAAGTTTGTTCTGAGTGAACACATGCACTGACAAAAATATATAACTTGACTTGTACTGTAATAAAAATTTAAAGGAGAGGATTCAGCACTTTCAGACAACAACAAGTGCCAATTTTGTACAAAAGTTAAGTCATGGGCATTAGACAGGAGAGGCTATGATTCAGCCTGATGATCAAGAGATTCCTTTCAGAACTGCTGTTGTCTGCTTTCACACCTGAATGCTAGTGACGATGGGGGAGGGTGAGAACATTACTTGTAAAAATACAGATGACGCTCATGGCAACGCCCAAACGAAAGTGCATTGTTGTCCAGGACAAATTTAATGAGCCTTTGTAACCAAAACCATAGACCACTGTTTAAGTAATTTTGTATCATCCAAAAAATTTATAAAATGAGATTACCTTTCATTTAAATTTTCTTTTTACTTCATGGATATAAAGCAAGAGATAAGAATATTTAGAATTTAGGAATAATAAGCTTGGCAACAATACAGCTTTAGATTATTATCAGCTATGTTAACACTAAGAATCAACAGACATATCAGAATGGATAAACAACATTTGAAACTACTGTAAATCTAGTTGTAACTATTAAACTCCATTTTATGTTGTACCAAACAAGCATTCCTTAAAGGGTTTATTCACCCAAAAATAAATTTGTTGTAATTTTCTCACTCTGATGTCTTTCTAAATTTGTATTTTTTTATATAATGCTGCTATAAAAGTGCTAAGAACGTGTCATATGGGTTTAGAACAACATTAGAACAACATTTCATTAATTTTGGGTGAACTATTTCTTTAATAACAAGACCTTGGGTTGTCTTGACTTTTTTGTCTTTCCTGCTCTGTTTTTTTTATAGCACTTGAAACATGAAACAGTCCTGCCCACTTGCCTGCCAGGCAAATATTGTTATCATGGCATAAACAATACAGAAACATCTACCAGGTGATGCAGTACATATGGTCATATCATCCAGTCCTACGCCCATATATTTGGAAAATGTTCAAATCGTTCAAAGCAAAGCAAAGGATCTTCCTGCGTACTGTTTATTGTATTTATTGAAACGTTCCTACAAAAGGTTGTGTTCAAAGATCACAGTGTTTCTGCTAAATTTAACTTATGAGGAAGAAAAGGTTAATTCTAGGGAAGCCTAGGATGAAACTGCAAACTAAAAATTAACACTAATTCTGATAAATGTCTTTTTTTTCACCCTGATGTCCAACCTGCTATAAAAAGAAAGATTCTTACCAGCCAGGATAAGAAGGCCTCCAATTAAAGGAAGCAGAGAGATGTTGAGGGTACAGCAGAGGGCAACAAATGAGATGATGAAGGCGATTATGAGGATGATGAGGCCGATGATCATCAAAGCAGCGACTGCTTGAGCCCATGCTGAAGAATAACACGTAGGAAGAATTTTAAAGCTGTGCTTTTTTTTTTACAAAATAACATGTAAAAAAATCTGTGAAGTGGGAGTTTAAACCAAGGACATTGGTGTAGTTTAAACTAAAATAAACAGACACACAATATTTTCATCTAACACTTACAGCATATTACAGTTGGTCACTTTTATTTTTATAAAGAGTAGGTATATGGCTATTTGTCAATACACACTACAATTATTGACAGAGATTATTCAGTGGTATCTTCACTTTGGTAAGGAACCTACTACCCAAATTCATGCTCAGCTAAACAGTTAAAATCTAAATATTGAGTAACACTGTGAAATGCAGTGTATTTAATGAGCAGAATAATGTCATTATTCTTACTACAATGACCAAAATTTGACTTACAAGACTTCAGTACGCAATTATATAAGGCAGGTTACCTATTAGGTTAGGGCAGGTTAACTAGTTTCATTCTGAGAAAACAAATTCACTGGTTTGTAGACTTGTAGAGACAACACTTGGCTTCCCAATGAACAGCTCAATAGAGGAATGTGTTTTTGTTGCAAGTTGTCTGAACACTGCCCCACCCAGTGTGCCTGAGGCGGAGCCTGGCGGGGGATGGGAAGAAAGGGTGTGGCTGCCTGGGTCAGTATTTTTTGGCATGACTCCACATTTAATCATTACATGCCATTACATGTCAGAAAACTGCATATTTTCACAGAATGTAACACCTGTCATTGAAAAGTATACACACCCCAACGGCGAGTTTTACACTGCATTGTAAAAATGATAACATTTATGTAGAAATGCATAATGAAAGTTTAGTTTTTTTAAATTAAAGTTTATAAAAGCCTTTTCAAAATGCAGGCTAAATTCAACAGGAGAACATAAAATATGCTGTATATCACTTTGTACGCTGTATATCACAAAATATGCTGTATGTCACTGTATATCACTTTCACTTTGCTATAATTTATACAACAATATATATATATATATATATATATATATAATATAAATAATAATATTTGAAATAATCTAAATTTATATACAAACTAGGAGTAAATGGTCTTGACACGCACATTGTCTGTTGGTTTAATTTAAATTAGTGCTAATTTGGTGTATTTAAGAGTGTATCAATCTCTGTGGACTCCTCAGTGAATGAACTGAATGAAATCTCTCATCTGTAGTTAAATTAGTATTAATTAGCCTTTCAAATACTTTTTGGGAAACAGAATGGGATGAAGTAACAATAGGAACTACCAGCTCAGTTAAATTAAAATCTTTACATTTTTCTTTAATGTGTCTATTGAACCAATTAATTTAATGCTAATTAAATAGAATACTCTCAGCTCTTTTTAACATATCTAAAACTATTCTACAGAATTCCGGGAATTTTTCTAAAATTTAATTGCAGAAATAGCATAAAAATTCTGCAGATTTCATCTGGCGCTGGACATAAACCATGTTATATAAACGGCTGGAAATTACGCACACACGTTGTGGTCACTAACCTAAAGTTACATACTTTTATTTTCTGAAACAACGGTACATTATTTTAAGGCACAGGAGCATAAAAGAAAATTACATTTAAATTATATTATCAAATGATAATGCACTGGCATGTATAGATATAATATTCTATGAAGCTTAATTTTGCTGCTGTCCAAACAGAGTGCTGTGTAAAAAGGTGTGCATCTTTCAGTAATTGTCTACTCTGTAAACAAATTATTTTTTTGAGTAATGGAGAAAAGCCCACTAGTAGGTCTGAGTTTTTAAATATGACATCAGTTTCATATAATATGAAAATAACAGTTAAAATAAGGGTACACACCGACTACAAACAGAACTCTGTTTTTTGGTGTCTGCTAAACTGGATAAAACACTAATAAAATAAACGTTTCGGTTATAGACCTGGATTTAAACCGTTAGACTAAGTCTTTAGGCTTATACTTACGGAGCTCCATGAGAGATCTGCAGTCCCACTGGTCGTTGCGGCCTCGACACTGTTTCCACATATTGGCGTAATGGGTTTTTGCGCCTTCGTCCTCAACCCATCCAGACTGCGCCGCGATGGCAATAATGTCAAAAATAATGGCAAATAACAGAAGGAGAGGTAGGATCCATCTGCACCTTGGATACGCGATTCCACAGCGAAACATTTTGGATAGTAACGTTCTTGTGTGCCTTACAACCAAAGTGAACAAGCTGTTTGAATGTTTTCGGGCAAAGTTTCTTTCTTAACTATCCCAAAGCTCCTCCTCCCTACAGTGAGTGTAACCTGATCGGGAGAGTGAAACCTGCTTAAATCCACAGGGGCCCGTGACTTCTACTCGAGCTGAATTGACTAACTCTTAATCATGTTCTCACCCCTTTGAGTTGATCATATAATTTTACAGTGACTATTATATTACTGTGAAATTCCTTCAATGTTTGGTTTGCTGATAAGCTGTATGTTTATGTGATATTTATTTAGTAATTTCCCCATAACATGAAACAGAAAAACGAAATACATTTAAAGGTATTACCTGTGTAAGCACTTTTGTCTTTTAGATTCGGAAAAAAATTAAGTGAAAATGTCATTTTAATAGTGAAATTAACTTGTTTTTAAGGGCGTGGTAATTGCAGTTGGTTTTTACCTTATTTTCAAATCTCAATGTTGATGGGTATGCAGTATGCACAATTAAATTAAATAAAAATTTGTTACAATGTTGACATATTGCTTAAATTTTAGGAGTAAACTAATACTGTTTACCTTTTACATTAAATGTAAACAGATAGATACTGCAAATATTTTTAAACTTCATTTATTTAGCCCTTGCTAATATATATGACAGCCAGTGACAAAACAATGCCCACATAATATGGTTATATGTATTATAAGTCCTAATTTTACATAGAAGCTAATACGTCACGTAAAATTGGCATGATGTTTTTGTGCATTTTCCTGACATATCCACTGTGGTTCTATAATTTGGTGCCTGTACATGAATCAACGGGTGTGTTCATGCCTTTAAACCTTTTAAGTTCTGAAACTGCCCAATCAGAGAAAATATCTAAGGGAAATCATATGTCCACCCTTTTAATAAGCTCAGGTAGAAACTACTGATGATATCTGATTCCATGTGCTCACAATTTCACGTGAATCAGAGGTAGTTTGTGGGTGTGGTTCCTCTGTGAACCAGACACTTAGTATGTATACTGCCAGCTTATGTACCATCAACTAATTATAAATTGTTTAAATGAGTCAGGAACAACTTCCATTTTAGCATAGTGGGTGAGGACAGCTTTGCCTTAACACTCCCTGGTTAGACAGGTTTCTGAGCCATCAAGTATAAACATACCCACAGGTGCGTGCAGATATTGGGTGACACACCCAATTTAGCTTAAGTTGTATGTTCACTGTAAGTTCACTGTATGCTCAGGGTATGCAGTTGGCTAAAATATGGTTTATTGGCAGCTTATGAATGTGTATACATATGTGTCTACATGTTTTAGCCTATGTTGTGACTATTAAATGTGAGTTTCTTTCCAAAGAAGACCTACACTTTAAAAAAGTACCATAATTATTTTTTACATACACGTGCTCCTTTTTTAAATGGATTTTTTAAATTAGAAACCAGGGAATTTCTAGTCAAGCATGATATGTCATTAAAATTCTCTATTATCTGCACAGTCAACATTAATATCAATCCAACACACACACGAACAGGCAGTGAAAAACAGAAATCAGAAACATAACACTTATATTATGACAAAGAATATTACTCTGATCAACTTAATTCTTTAGATAACCAGACAGACAGCTTAATCAACAGTAACTTACCTTATGAACAACATGAAAATAATGTATAATAACTTAGATTATTAAAAAAATCATTTGACAGATGAGTAGGTTATGAACATTTAAAAATGAATATAAATATTATTTAAACAATCATAAATTTTAAACATTAAACAATTTATCATTAGTATTTGTACAGTGTTAACAGTATAACTTTTTTAAAGAGCACAGCTACTTTACATTTATAATTGTACTTTATATTGTTTTATGTATACTTTTAACTGTTCTGCACTCTTTGCATCGGCATTGCAGATGCCCCAAAGACAAGGAGGGGAAGAATTCAAAATAAATGAGAAATATGAGTCAGTGCATAATGTGAATGATTTGTTTACTTTAAAGATTCACTTGATTAAAGTGAATCTATGATTCACTCAGGAATGTATCATCACTACGCTACACCTTTTTCTTAGTTTCCCAACCCTGTTGTATATCTACGTATACAATTAGATATTTTAGGCAAGCCCTAAATTGAGGCTAATGCGGACAATTATTAATTGCTATGGCGAGGAGCGCCATCTGTTGGTTAAAACAAACACGACACACTAGAGGCAAAACCTGCCTGTCTTTTTGCCAGTTTTACTCATTTCTCCTCTAGACGTGATCCTCAAAGACCGATCAAATACAGTATGTACATTCATACTGGTCATTAAAAGTAATTAAAAATTCTTAAACTTTGATGACTTGTCTGTTTGGTGAGCTCTAAGGAAAACCTGACATCTACTTGTCTGCCTTTCCCTCCAATTACAATTATAAAGATAGTATTAATATTATAATATATTCAGCACAAATCATTGTTTTAAGGGGAGAGAGAAGAATAATTACCAGCATTAGCTATAATGATAATGGAGCTGTTCGTTTCAGCTTATTACTAAGAGAGACGTTTGGTACAAATTTTGCCTAACATTGACGTCCCCTAAACAGTATGTTGATTTACAGAATTTGTGCAAATAAAATGTTTGCAGTAGGCCGTTTCTATTCAGTTTGCGCAGTCTACAAAGAAATACATGCTCACGCAAGGCTACTCATGTCATGTTATTAATCGTTTAAAATCAAAACTATTTTTTTACTTTTAGCAGGATACGTTTAGAGTAAGCAGGTGAACAGGCAAGTTGCCGATCAATGCGAAAGAACGAGAAGTCCAACTACAAGTTGCTAAATGTTAAGAAAGTTTAACCCTAACATATTGTAGTCCCTACTCACTGAG
>JAZGTJ010001428.1:0-56643 GCA_036877575.1 Botia almorhae | reverse complement strand
GTAACAGTTCTATAATGTTTTAAAATGTTCCACTAACAACCCAAGTATAACGTTTTTGATATATATGATATATAACTTTAAAAACGTTCCACTAACTTTACTGCAAAAAACATTTTTTGAGAGAATCTTTAGGGAACGTAATCCAACGTTTTGAGAATATTCTCAGTTACCTGGGTAGTCCCCATCCACTTCCATTGTCAGTAAGAAAGCAGTAATTTTCCTCCACAAATCAATACAGATTTAGAAGAACATGAAGGATTAAACGGTGACAAAATGTTCATTTTTGGGAGAACTGTCCCCCTAAGTGACTCAAAAGATCTTGTTTGGTCGGCCTTAGTGTGTGGCCGACTGATTATTTTTGAACGTGTAAGATTGACTCAAAAGCATGAAAACCGGTCGACATCTTCCTTAGATCATCAACAACAACATGGTGCAACCTTGAACTAATGCCTTCAAAACATTGCAAAATATGTCTGACAACAGAGGTTATTGCAACAGTGCATATTTATCCAGTGTACGCAAGATGTTACAGACACAACAAAATCTGTGTTAGCCCCTGAGGTTACACACCGTTAGCCAAAACCGACATGGCCGCCTATTAAGAGGATTGCTCCAGAAATCACTCAAAGCATAATATTTGTGGAAAACTGAATCCAGCAGCCAAAAACTGAAGAGTAATTCACAGAGATGGTATTGTATTCCTTCTCTTTTGTTAAACAAATGTCTTACGAAACCTCCGTAGCTGAATGGTTAAATAATTGATGGACTCTGTCATAGGGTGTGGACGGATTGAGTCCGTGATTAAACTAGCGTGTCACGAGCAGGAATATGAGGAATTCCGGATTTTGCCCTGCGGATAGGATCTTGCTCACGTTCCGAGATGAGCTTTGATCTAAATGGATTCAGGCAGATATGTGTGAACATTAGGAGCTCTCTCTTCGGTGAATGTCTGGATGATTGTGTATAGGTGACGTCTCATTTTTACGCATAATTGTCGATCTAGAAAGCATTCATCTGATTGGCTGACTTTATATAGCTTCCAGTTCTGAATAAGTTTTTTCATGAAGACTTCACATTTTCTGTTATTTTCTCTTGTATAGCCTATTATTTTGTATAATATGGAATTAAACAATCATGTATGATTGGATTAAGGCTACGAGTGAAATCACAATATAATATATATCAAGAAGGCTTGGTGACACCTCACACAGTCCTAGATGGCAGATAAGTTAGAAAACCCTGTTTTAAATGATGGTCTCCACCCGTTGAGTCTTGGTTACTTCCAAGGATTTTTCCTCATCGTACGCAAAAATCAGGGATTTTTCCTCACCACACAAACGTTTCCTTGCTACTGGGCTTATTCACATTCAACTGGTTTGGAAGAATATGTTATGAAATGTGCTTTATAAATAAATATGAATTGAATTAAATACACAGATGAGCTTAAGGGAATGTTCGGGGCTCAGTACAAACAAACAAAAATCATGTTTACAGTAATGCATTTACAGTGGAAGTCTATGAGGAAGGCATTCAGGAGAGTTTAAAGACAGACATGCGAAGCTGGTATTATTGTTGATGCTCTCATATTTAATCTTACCAAAATGTTTGTGTGTTACTTGAGAGCCACTGTTTACTGTTAAACGTCTGATTATGCGTTTCCAATGTGTTTCCTGTGAGTTTGCGCCATGTGAAGAGCGCTTCACTGATTTTGTTATGTAACAGCCTTTCTGGGATTCTTGAAGATACTGTATATGCAAACACGTGAGGCCTTTCCCTGGTCATGACACGAGAGGTTTGAATAGATAAAACTGTACACAGACAAGATTTATACATGATTTTATCTGACTGTATTTTAATTTTTTGTATGTATTGTAATTCTATTCACAACGGTAAGTTTAAAATAATGATTTCCAGCAATTCAGTAACCAGGTCTTCTTTCTGTTTACAGGCGGGACTTAACCACCCTGGCGAATTCGAACGGACGTTTCCTACGAGAGCAGACCTGACAGCGCGAATTATAAATCGATATCATTGGGTGTTCCTGTAGCTTTTTGTAGTTTGTGGGATTGATTCTCACTACACACGGTTAAAGAATATATATGCTAAATACACTGTAAAGCGTTTCGTATAAAAGCGTCTGTCTAATGCGTAAATTTACAGTAAACTTACAGTAAACTTACAGTTTTTAAACACTGATGTCATGTACTTGCTTAATTGATTTTTGTTCATTTTTGACCATAAAAAGTTACGAATTGCAGCTTTAATACAGTAAGCATAGTTTAAAAATACAACATATTTCATATCAAGAGTGAAACGGTAACATTCATGCATAAGAGGCATTTGAAAGGTAGCAAAAATAAACGATAAAAGAATGTTAGAAAACATTCCAACACAGTTTTAATGTAACTTTTAAGTACACAATATAAAGAAATCCGTATGGAGTTTATTAGAAACTCAACCCGTTGGGAATAGTAGGGAAACACCCAGGAAGTTTCATCTCGGGTTCTGATTGGAAGATCGTCATTGCTTTCGTCTGAACAGGAGAAAACACGGTCCTGCTGTAAGCTCATCTCAGCGGATCACTGGCTCATCCGTCTGTGCTGCCGTCAGAAACGCGAATCTTCAGATCCGGAACATTTCCTAGTAGTTTCAAAATGATTGTCACTTTATTTAAAGTGACCTTACAAGAATGAATAACAAATCAGATCTATTTAGTCTGTATGATTAGCTCTGCTTCTCAGACAACAATAACTCCTTTAGCTTTGCTTTAGTCCTCTTCCTGTTTTCAAATGTTCTGAACGCAGAGCTGGCCCGAGTTCTGACACTCGGTCGATAAAGAGGATGACGTCTGTGCTGTAAAAGTTAGACCAGTGCGTATCAGTAACATTCTCCTCTGTTCACCCTGACCTGCGTGTTTACTGCTGAAAACTAGATGCATTCGTGGAAAAACTGCTCACAGGCCTTGAATTAATTTTACTTCATCTGGTTGACTCGTTTCATTTTCCAAAATAAAGGTCCTCCGAGTAGCCATATTGCAGAGATATGTACAGCACGCTTTTCTCTTTGGTACAGTGAACTTACTTGTGAAAGCTTCATATATAAATTCAAACTGACACTGATCTCAGTAGGTGGCACCTATATGGATAGGGTACTAATTAGGGCCTGTTGTTTTGTTTTCTTCTTAGATGGTCTTAGACACTGATCGCAGTTTTTACAACCATGTTGCAGAAGTTTTGAGATTTTCTAGAAATGAAAGCTGTGATGAGGAGCACTAATGGAAAACATTTGAAATGAAGTTGTCACTCAGTGGATGTTTAGCTAGTTGGGAACCAAATATTTCATCAATTTCTTTCTTAATCTGGTAACAGAGTTGAGTTACAAACCTGACAAATGTTCTTTACTTCATTTCTGTTAAAAGCGGTATGAGTTTAGGTTGGTAAACCACTTATAACGTGCTTGCCTGATTTAAGATCAGTTTTGGTAGCAGCAGTGAGTGTTGTTAAGCGGTTGATCAACGAATCAGACTGATCCAGTGATCATTGGCAGCACCTGTGGAGAGAAAATAAAGCCTGCAGGTGCTGGAGCTGGTTTTGGGATTCTGGGTGAAAGCTGGAGGAGCTGAACACGCAGCGCCAGCTGACACACGGATCCTGAAGGATCTGGGGTGGGGGGGGGATGAGCTTTTGGAAAAAATGAAAGGAGTAGTGAGAACTGACAAGGCAATAGAGAAACTAAACTACCAAACAAAAGACATTGGAACGTCCATGTTTTTGCTAAGGTGTAGTTCCTGTGATACAACTATATAGATATATAAAAAACACAGTATTTGTACCTCTATTGTCAAGGGCATCTAATTGCCTAACGTGTTTTGGGACGGTAGGCCTGAAGAGAGCAGAAGAGCCCCGTTTACCTAGAACTGAGATGCTCAAAGGTTCTGCCATGTTATTTGTAGGGCCACAGACTCACTTTAATGTCTTCTGTTGAAGAGAGGAGAGCTGCTGCTGCTTTAACACAAACTCTGGCTTTCTTTATCTATGCTGATGGTCACAAATACTTCTTTTATTAGATGCAATACAAATGAACTTAACCTAAAAACAAGTATTTAGAGGGAAATCAATTCCAGATAATCTTCACGGAGCAAGTTGTATTTGTCTTGTATTTTGAAAAGACAATTGATCTATCAGCAGGTGACTCTGGGTTTATGAACCAATATCCTATAAGAACAGACTTGGTCCCAATAGTCTATAAAACTGCGGAATCAAATACACCCTGCGATTGCCAAAATCATAACTCTAATCCTCCATCTCTGGATCAGAGTTTTTATGTTGCATCAAGTACCATGTCGTTTCCTTCCCAATATGAGTGATTTATTCACTAGCCAGTAATGCTGCTTAATGTCTTAGTCACATAAACTGGATCTTTAAAGTCTGTGGAGGTGAAAGTCTGTTTTTATGAGCAACAGGCCTGATCATGCTAACAGAACAGCCAAAGCCGAACCTGCCCTGTTTGTTAGCATGGAACGCGCACCATGCCCAGAAATCAGTCTGTTTTTGTTTTTGAATCATCTATGAAAGAGGCAAAAAATCTGATCTCCGTTTCCAGAGAGACAACAAAACATTTTATTTTTGTCAGCATTCTGAACAAAAAACAACAGAAAATGCTCTTTTATCTCTTCAGAATCCTGCTCGCGTCCAGACATTCTAAAACACGAACAGGTTTTTGTACAAATTGTAAAAAAAAAAATCGATACATTAAGTGCAATGTTACTTTTTTCATTTCAAAATATTTATTAGTACAGATCAACGTGTCTCTGTAGCAGCAATAAGCCACAGATTTTACAGTATTCACAAAGGCAGTAGAAACCGTAACTGGAAAGTTATCATTTACATTAGGAAGACATGATCCACAAGTCACAATCTAGTGTTTTCTGTACATTAAAACTATATCATCTACAGTACAAAACTAATAAGTATTTGGCAATAATTTTTTTTTCCTTTTAGAAACATTTACAATTGTTCGTCTTTCTTGCGCACATGTACATGCTCAAGCGTCTGATGTAAATTAAATGTGAACATTCTGGAACACGCATGACGTGGCCACTCTCTGCCCGACACTTCGTATGAATTATGCATGACCAGCCCAAAATAGCGTCCATATAAACACACGGTAATGTACGTCTTTTTAACTTGCATTTTTATGACATGTTTTACATTTGTATGAAACAGCCCAGGGTTGTTTCAAGTCCGTGTACATGTTGTATTGTAATCAAATGTCTCTCCGTCATCACCATAACCTTATTTTAGATCCTTGGTCAGTTGTTTTGAAGTCTTGAGCAACTCTTGCATATAACATGTCAATCATTTTTCATCATCCAGTCTAAGAACAACTTCATTCTAACAGGTCTGTACAGTTTTCATTCTCTCACTTCCGGTACCGAACCACAAGTCCACAACGACTCTCATGCATTATAGGTGCAAGTCATGTACAATATACAGACGTCTCTCTGGCAGTCCACAGTCCGGATGGATCAGCACCAGGTTGGGTATCTCCACAGCAGTGAAACATGAAGCAGGCACAGAATCTGCTACAGTGCTAAAGATCAGATGAGTCTTTATAAACAGCTGAAGCTCATGGGTGGGTTTTGGTGTAGCCAGGTGGAAAACTAAAAGTCACAGTGTGGAAAGAATGACAGAAAATGAAGTGGTGAAGTGAAGGAAAAACAGAAATTTAACATGCAAATAAGGTGTAAAGGAACGCTGCCTTACTCGCGTGTCTGAAACAAAGGTGCCTTTTAAAAATGAGAAGAATGATCCTTTTAATAGAAATGTGTATTCTCTTTCTTGTTAAAAGACTGTTTTCTTTTAACACACAGAAATACTGTTTTCTTTCTGAGAAACATGAAAGATTAGTAGAGAATGTCTGAGCTTTAAGTTTTAAAGCATGGAAGTGGACTAAGGGGCAATTAATTTGGAAAATGACTTTTTTGATGAACTATTATTAAGTTACTTTAATCATGTTTTATTAATCTTGCTGGTCCGATGCACCAATCAGAATGGTGTAGCAATAATTTATAACCACCATAGACATTTGAGACTGTGATATGCCCCGCCTCCACTTAATATTCATAAGTTGTTGACCAATATGGTGATTAATACAATGTCTGGTCCTCCCAGTATTGAATCTTTGGCTACATCCTTGCTTTACACTTTAACTGTAAATGATTCTACAAGACTGAGGAAACAACTTAAGAATACGAGTATATTTACACAGATTGATTTATTTTTATTGAATTTCTAAATTAAAGTGATGATCAGGCATAACGACATGGAAAAGGTCATCCTGTCGTTTATGTGTTCACGACATCTGAGAAACCAGCAGGAGCGTTGAGGAAAAATCCCACAGCACATCCTGAACAGCTGGTGCGTCGATCTTCCCTGAACCTGATCAGTCAAAATAAACTTTATCTGAGGTTCACTTACTTCACTGACCTCCACACTGGCTTCCTCCGCTTCCAGCACAAGCACACACTGGAGGTAGATTTTATCGTACAAATAAATAAAGAAACATGTTCCTAAAAAGGCTGCGGTTTGCTGTCGTGCTGCGGGAGCTGACAGAGGAGAGCTGTGTTGGGCATATTGTGCAGAAAATCACACGGTGGTCAAACTAAACAAGGGCAACTTGAGTCTGGAGGACTGCACAGAGTCGGGACTGCCAGTGAAGTGAGGCCCTGCTGAATTTGGCCCCTATAGAAAGTCAGGGGAATGAATAGAGAACTCAGTCACTTTTTTCAAATAAAAGATCCAAATTCAAAGGTATGGCAAGGCTGGATTATGATCCGGGCCAATAGGCCCAATGCCACGGGACCCGGTCTTAAACTGAGTGGCCCATCATGGGCGACACCCGGATAACAACTGTACATCTGCAGGATCTTTATAGATGGATAAACGATGCTTGAGTGCTTGTGTACTAATGAGTGCTGGCAAAATGTGAACTAAAAAGGTGAGAGATGCTGATGTTTTCTGGCTCCTCATTAACACTACCAGTATCTTGAACGCAGCTTTGATTTCTGCAAACTCCCAGCTAACAATTTAATGTTGTAAAAACGTTTCTGTAGCATTTCCATTAAGCAACAAAAATGTTATTTTGAAAGTTCTAGGAATGTTTAAAATATTTAAGACATTGTATTAATATTATTGCTTGGTTTTAGGAATGTTATTCAAACGTTTAAATTCTGTAACATTTTAATGTTCCACTAACAACTTAATAACATTATGATCTGTAAACATGATGATCTAAGGTTACTGCAAGAACGTTTTTATCTCTGAGAGAACTTTCAAAGAATGACAGCAAATGTTCTCAGAGAAGGTTTCCTGTTAGCTGAGCTAGTTGTACATTTCTCACTAGCAATATATGAAATGGTGTGTTCATTCTTAACGCAACTCTATTTCAACTTTTATTTAGGATTTAAAATCTTTATGATTGTATTCCTTATTAGCTATATGACATAATGCTCCTTACACACAGTTGTAATAACTTTGAAAATCTAGCTTAAGCATGTACAGCAGCTGTGTTTTTGAAGCCCAGCTGCCATCACCTTAGCATCACCTTAGCATCACCAGCCTCACGCTACAGTAAAAGCACAACTCCCAGTTTAGATCATCAGCCGGGTGGTGACAGTGGGTTCACACGAGTATGGGACAAAGATTTGGGGTCTATCGCACCTATCTGCAACCTTTTTAGCATTCAGTGTGTATGCAAGAGACTGTGTGTCATTAATAAAAAAAATACAGAGAAGCATGAGAAAGAAAATGAGCAGGAAAGCGAGTAAGGAACGTATGTTACAGCTCCTGGCTTTGCAGTTGTTTGAAAGGAGAGGGCGATTGAGCGGTACTCCCACCCACCTCCCCTCTCTTTTTCTTTAAAATCTGGTGCTCTCATGTTTCAGCATGCGGATTTTGGCCAGTGTACTGGCCGCTCTGTACCCGTAACCCTGGTGCTGCTCCTCCAGTCATTGTGCGGTGCTGCTGGATGGAGAACTTCCACCGGAGCTGGAGGTGCTGGAGCCGCTGTCCTCAAAAATGGAGATCTCGATCTAGACAGCCGAGTCAAGGGTCAAACAGACAGCATGCCTGAGTTGAGACATTTACACTTGATGCATCTGGCTTAAGTGAGAAGTGAAGTGCAGGCCAAGTGTGGTGACCCATAATTGTCCTCTGTATTTAACCCATCAAGTAAGAATACTGGTGAATGTGACACACCCAGAGCTTTGGGCAGTACTGCGGTGCCTGGGGAGAAATTAGGGGTAAGATGTCTTGCTCATGGACACATCAGTTGTTTCCACCCAGCACTGAGAATTGAACCCACAACCTTCAGGTTACCAACTCTCTAACCAGTAGGCCACAACCACCCCAACTTACAGTGCATTCAAGGTACACATTCCTGGGACGTAAACCCTCATGCAACGTTCTACCAATTTGTTGTGTGGTTCTAATTAATCTTAATGGTACATCTTAAATGCAAGAATATGCACCATCCTAAGCAACTGTTCTCGAATGTATTCTAAATAAATATCTGCTAAAAACTTATTTTGTCCACTGGATGACTTCAGAACAAACAGACACGGACTACAACCCACAAACTTTTTTTTGATTCGTCTTTAACTCTAAAAAATGTTCCACATGAGAGGCGTACAGCTGTTCTCTCCATTACCCCTGCACGAGAAAGCCAAAGTTAATCAGACGTTGAGAAAATGCAACATGTTGTTAAAATGCGGTAACTGCAATAATGGGATTTAACCTATCAACTGTTTCATATAATACACAGATTTTAAAAGTCTTTCCTGTTTGCTAAACCAAAACCCTGTGATGGATTACTGGTGGTCAGCGTGGAAGCAGCTGAATGGCAGCTATTGTTTGTCCATTGCTCCTAAGGTGACAGCTGGTTGGACGCTGCAGAACTGCGAGCTGATCATGGGCTGCCAAATCCAGCTGGGCCTGTAGTCAGTGGGACGGGGGAAAGAAGAGCATTGCCAAGCAAGCTTGATGGTCCATTGGATAGATTTTCATTTCCCAAAAGAAATCACTTAAAATGGGATCTTATGAGATCCAAGGAATACTTTGTTCCTGAAGTTCTTGAGGGTGTATTCACTGTCACCCCAGCTAACAGGCAATGCTCTTAGAACGTTGGCTAATGTTCTCAAAGTTATCAAATGTTCTTGCGGTAACGTTAGTAGAATATTTTTTCTTTGTTATAGCAAATATCAAAACATCAAGCATCAATGTTAAGTTGTTAGTGGAACATTTCAAAAACGTTACACACAATGTTTGCTGAACGTTCTTATAACCACCCAATGTTAATACAACGCCTGAAGCTGGATGCTTTGAGCATTCCTAGAATTTTTAAAATAACTTTTTTGTTACTTAATAAAAATGTGAGGGAAATGTTTTTACTACCTAAAATTGTTAGCAGGGAAACCTCAAGACAGTGGACCAGTGATGGGCTGATATGCATTTCTGATGTTGAGATGTGAAGAGGGTTTCCTAAAGTGTGATGCAGCCCACAGCTTCTGTTTAAAAACATGATCATTTCAATTAAGTTTTTTTTATTCTATATTCTAAAAATAGGGAAAAGATTCAAACCAAAATAACTGAAAGAAATCTGTAGACTATTGGGGTATATTTCCTGTGTTTTGAGCCCACAAACTGACACATTCAGCCCGACACAGCCCTGACATCAGCAACACTCCATCTTTTAGGTGTGTTGCTTGGAAACAGCTGAACTTCAAAACCTTTAACCTCACACTGGGATGCAGTTCTTGTGAATATTCTTGTCTTTAATGTTTATTAGAAGCGCTGCATCTGGAGTCTGACTACACCACAAGCCTAATAATGTTGAACTCTTGCTGTTAGGAAAGCTATTATTAATATTAATATAATTATTAATATAATAGAAGCATTTTAGTTGTGACGTATCTTTATTCAAGCTGTGCGTGAATCATAACAGATTTTTTTTCATGCATTTATAGAAATATGAAATGTTTTATCTTAATGAATCCCATGAACCAAATACTCAGAGTCTGGCTCACACTGTTGGCTTTAAACGTGAACTGTCAAACAGTTCAGATATAAACACGAACAAGCCGTTTAACCTGCTTTAAGCTCTTTTGTCTTTTCTAGTGATTCTTATAATCACAGAAACAAAGTGTTTCTCGCCCGAGGCGCCTTTTTGGTTTTCCACAGTGTAACTACAACCATTGTGCAAGAAAATGGAGCTAAACGCCAATAAATAAGGCAGATTTTCCTCTCTGCTCTGTATTAACGGGTGAACGTGTCTCACCAGTTGAATAGCTGAGGGTGAAAAGAGATTCTTTATATTACGTGACTTATTATAGAGACACTTCTGAAGCAGTGTGACCTCAGTAGCCACAGTCACAACAGTGTTGAGTGCTATAATGCTTTGCCAAGCCAAACATAAACCATCATGCTTTCTGCTGGAGGAGAACAGAAGCATTGGGAAAGCATAGCCATGGGAAAATATTCCAGCTTAAAGTGACAAATGAAAGAACAAAGTCACTCAGTAAACAGACGCAAGTCAGCAAAGTTCATAACTGGATCACAAAAATACATATGACTGAAAGCCATCACAGATGTTTTGCAAAAGGATACCACCCTCATGCCCCTCTCGATGGGGTCGGTGAGCAGCAGACCTCTCGGGGCGTAGATCTTCTCGTTCTGCTCTTGAACGTACATGCTGATCTTCTTCAGTATCTGTGAGGTCAGAAGAAACAGGAGTGAAGGACAAACAGGAGATTTACTTTCCTAATGCATGTTTCTGTTTTTTTTTCCTAATGCATGTTTCTGGTCTACATGTTTATCTAAAGAATAAAATTATGTTTCAATCAAATGCCAAAATCTTAACTTGTGTGTAGAGAGAGAACCGAAGTACATGATATTCTGCTGTAAATTGTCAGGGCCATTTGCAAAAAAAGCAGAGCTGAATAATAGCGGTTTATTTAGGTTGCTCCGGTTTATTTGTTTTGACTTGTTTTCAAGTGGCCATCGCAAAGTTCTGCTGTCTCTCGGCCCCAGTGGGGTGAAATCGTGCATCTCCTCTCCTTGCTTTCCATTCTCCAGAACGGCTCATGAAAGAGGACGAGAACTGATCTGTTGCGAGTTTAACAGCCATGAAGAGACTTCAGGATGAGCAGTGAGTCATCAAGTGAAATATCTTCCAGATGGAGACATGTATGATCGCACAGGCACACATGATCTTATTCTTGTGGAATCCTGGAATGACATGGACGGATCTGCTACTGATAGTCATCAGACGTATCAGAACTCCGATCTTGGCAAATGTAATTACAAAAAGTATTGAATAAATAATGCCAATAATTTGCCAACGTGTGTGTGTGTGTGTGTGTTCTGATAATCTACTGTATGAGCGTTAGAAGTTTCTTTTTGACATTCTGTTTGTCATGTTTTTTTGTTTCAACATTTGTCAATCTGCATCAAATGCCACTTTTAGAGTGTGTGCGCGCGTGCGTGTGGGGGTTTACTTAACCATATATTGGGGACAGATTTGTGTGTGTTTTATTCTAATGTACACTTGTCTAATCCGTAGCAAGGATGATGCATAATGTGCCATTCCAGGGTTGAAATCCCATCCTGTTATATTCCGTTTCAAACATCTTAAGCCACGCCCACCAGCTTCAGTCTTATGACAGGGCTTATGGCTTCACTTGATTTCAACTTGTTTTAACAAAATCATGTTTAATTAGCAAATTGGAAGTCTTTTAAATGTTCTCAGACAGCCTTTAAATCAGCTGGAGGTGCTTGTAGCACAGGTTGGAACTCCCTGCTGCTGTACAGCACGCAAGGTCATTTTTTGATTTATGATCTGAAGCGTGACGTCTGACGCGCCGCAGCAGTTCTAAATCTTCTCCTCGGCTGCCCTGACTTGTGCAATCACTCGTCTTTGATGAAGGAGATGCTTATCTAGCCTGAAGGAACTCATCCGTGTCTGCTCATGTGTGGCCTGCCGTCAGCCGCAGCGCTCCACAAAGACGCTCATCTTGGGTGGGTGGATTTCACTGGAGTTTGCATTAACGTGCCATTTTTACAGCCCTGAGTTTATGAACGTCTCAAAGCCTGACGTGACCTCAGAGCTGTACGAACGTGGCCGAGCATGAGAGAGAGACAGAGAGAGAGAGAACGAGAGCTGGTAACTTTACGTTCGTTCTAACTTGGTGCCAGTCAGGTGACGCACACCTGTGAGGTGTAATTAGCTGCTCTTTGGAAGTGTATCACAGCATGAATGCCATGTTATGATTTGCTCAGGTATGCCCACTGGTGGACAGGTGCTCCTCAAGGAAACCATTGTTTAAGTAGGGCATATTCACTTATATCAAACCTTATCTCAGTTCTTTTTGACTGCTATTCAAAAATGATTCCCATCTGTGTCTGTGTGTGTGGTCAGAGTCGAACGGGTCGGCGCATCAAAATGTTCGGCAAATTTTCTAATGTTGAGATTCTTCGGGTGACCAGCTCTGAATGTCCCTTTTTGATCTTCAAAGCCTTCCACGGGTCAGGTTAAGATCTAGAGTTTGCTTCTAGATGAATGTATGTTAAATGAAGCGCTGAAGACTTTATCTCGATACCTTTTCATAGCGTGTCTCCATGCACAGGAAGACGATGTAGGCCGTAGCGCAAGCCAGACAGCTTTCCAGGTAAGACTGGCCACTGATCTTCTCCGCCTCTACGTAAAAGCAGTTCAGCGTCTTTATCGTCTCCTCAAACAAGCTCCTTTCGATCTGCACACAGCAGTCAGATTCAACAATGTGAACTTTGTGAACCACATGAAATGTGAACATGAAAACAAAAAAATGCCACAGTTTTTTTGGATGATTATGAATAAAAACACTCTTCAAAAGAAGTAATAGTCATTTTTAATATTTAATCTGTATTGCCTCACCATGATTTGGTGGGCAAATTGCTGATCATCATCCAGGCTGTATAGACATGCATGTGGGCATTCATGTATAATGGATTTGTCAGAGTTGTTTATTTATGGACGAACTTGGTTTTAAACAAATGTCTTGACTCGGGATGAGGTTTTGAGTTTACTTCATTTATTTCAAAACATCAAGATTTGATTTGATTTTTCATGGGTTTCACCACTTTCTTTGAGAGGAGAGCAAATAAGCAATGGTTCGTGGAATAAGCAACCACAAAAATGACTGTAATATGATCTAAACCCTCTCTTCTCACAATAATTCTCCCCCTACACAATATTTTCTTCCTTTTTTATATATTTGTAGTCTGTACATTAACATATGTCAGTATGGGTTTGTGCTTAAGGGTGTTGAATTCTCTTCTCCGCTATCACACAGAGTCTGTGGTCAGTGAATACTCTTGTACGCTAACCAGCTCTGTGGTTCTGATTCTGGAGAGAGAAACTTACTCTACTGTCCAGCTCGGGGGGGAACTTGGTCTGGAATTTGCAGATGGTGCCATCCCTGTAGTCTCTCTGAACGAAGACCTTGGTGGCCAGAGAAGCGCTGTGATGCAACTCCTGGAGGTTGTGGAACTATAAAGACACAAAATGTGTAGTCGTGTGTAGTCACCGCAAACTGATGATACATAGACAGACCGGCGGACGCAACAGTGGTCTCTGCATTGAGTGACACCTGCTGGTGTGGATGTTATGCCAAAACAGAACAGGTTTGCGGTTACTGTATACTGTATTTGCAGATGTATTCCTCACCTAATTATAAATTCTTACATTTACACATACTCATGCTGTTTTCTGCAGAACAGAAAGTCTGAAAAGGAATTTGGAAAAGCATGAGGATAAATGGTTAAAAAAAAGCATTTTGTCACTTTTCCTTTTACAAATCAAGGCTCACAGATTTTGATGCGGTTAATATTAGCCACAGTTTCCGTCTTACTACTGGAACTCCTAAAAGCTTTGATGCCAAAAATAGTCTTAATCCTTTCTGTTGCTTCTAAATAGTGAGTTACTTAGTTAGGCCAGTACTGTCCATCTAGGGGTTTAAAAACAGAGCCATCATTTAGTGTGAAATGACTTCTCAGTGATTTTTTTTTTTTGCACGCACAGCATCTCATAGAAAGTATTTATGCTATTTGCAGTTTCAGAAAATGCTGAATTTAACCTCATGATGTCATTATGACTTCATCTGACACCGTTGGCACAAAGCGATTTAAAAGCCAAAATTAGCATTCAAAGCTTCGTTTAAAATGGACGTGAAGAATAATTGGTGCTAACCTCTGCAACGTGACCGAGGAACCCTCACATTTCAGTCAGGGAAACTCAGAACAGCTGTTCTGCTGTCTGAAATCATACAGTAGCTGCTTAGCATATCCACAAGCTTATCTGGTCACATGACTGATCCAAGATATTGTTACAGCTGGTCGAAGACTGTTAAATATTCAAACCTAAAAACATTCTGAACTATCATTTATGAGGTTTTTAATAAGTGCAATCGTCCAGTATCCAGACTTTTGACTAACAGTATCAGCTTGCAGCTTTTGTAACCAAGAGCTACACATCCCAATAGGAGAAACTTGTCTGACTGACAAGGCACCTAATCGCGACTTGTTTTGTCATGTGCCATTCAAATTTTTCAAAGACTTTTCTATGAAATATAAAAGATTCTTCCTCAGCACTTATTCTCTCACTGCAGTAAAAACCTGACATTGTTTTAATGCCGACTGGTGCTCCCCCACGGTCCCTTAAGTTCTGTGGGCTAAACTGAAACTACAGGGAGAGAATCATCCAATTACTCTAAATCTTGACCTGTCAAAGCTAGCGCAACTGTAATCGGTAGGTCTGAAAGGTAAATGAAGGTATCGTGACACTCCTGTGAGGCCATTAACATCGCCGACCATCTCCCCCCTCAGCAGCGGAATAGTTGCAGCCAATTAAAACGAGTCAGCTGAGGAAAAGGTTATGAATCTTAATGAAACATTCTGTTCAGCTGGAACACATGAGGGTTCAGAGGTTGATTCTAGACGCTGCCAACACGGAGAAGTATTTCATAAGGAGCCGAGCACATCTGCAGAGGCATATTAGGAAGAAAGATGTGTCGATTCAAGACTTCATTGCCTCTCAGGGCATTTCCCCTCTCCTCCCCTGCGCATGAGGAAGATGATTTTAAACAGATGTGACAGAGGCATAACATTTACAGCTCTCAGGTTTCTTCCCACTGAAAAGGGAAATGCTGATGTGTTCTCGAACCCTTGAGAGATACCACAGAGGGTCCAAAAAAACGGAAAACAGGCTCTCGTTTCAATTTAGTGCTGCATTATAGACATGCGTGTCATAAGGGTAGAGGAGCTTTAGATAGAAAACCTCTTTTCTGGCCCAAAGGGCTGGGTGTTTAGCAATGGTTTGGACCCAATACACAGAGAAAGAGCAAGTCACCAATTGGGCTCCGTTTTAACCAGCACATAAAAGACATTGAAAACAATAATAAAATGCAATATAATATCTATTTCAATCATGCTTGTACAAGCAGATGTACAAACCAGCTGCCCAGTGTTGCGGAACCTTTTTGGCTAGTGAAAGAGCGCGTGCGGCTTTATCAGGAAAGATGTTCATTATTCTAACAGATCTATAACAGATCAACCGATCAGTCATGTTGGTGTCATCTTTCAGAGAAATGTCCAGGTCATATCTCTCCAATCAAAAGATAGCCGTGTAAAAATGAAGCCTGCTTATTGAGCTTTTACATCTGACAAGGGCAATAAACTGTAAAATTAAGGAAAATCAACCCATCTCAACATTTATTGTATTTGATTTAATGTAAAATCCTTCTACAAATATAAATTCAGTATTTGTATACAATAGTATTGTATATATTGAACTGTAAATTCTACAGTATTGTCTAAATACTTTTATATTTTTTTGACCCATACATATCTTGTTCGAAGATGTTTGCCACATTTTCCAACAGTATCAATTTAATATTAGTTTTGTGCACAGATGTCTTACAATGCAGATTTTAAATGCAGAATATTTTGTTAATTAAATACCAGGAGATGATCAACTCGGTTTCCGGTCCCTTAAGAGATTCATTTGCCTTTGAACAGAATCTGGCTGCCTTCTGAAGCTTGTTAATAAGTGAATGATTATCATACAAAACAGAAACCAAGTGCACCAAATTAAATCCGGTTTAGAGTGTAAAAACATGATGACCTCCTTTAATGTCTTTTGACCCCCAGTCGCATTTTGTGCTTTTACGTTATCAAATGACCTCATCATGATGCTATAACGTGCATCCTGTGAGTTTAGTGTTTTTTTATATGGGTCTCCATAAACTTACAGAGACGGACACGTGAGCAGTATGTCACTGTCTTCCACTGATACTCAGTTTTGTAAGATGCTGCGTTTTACACTCCGTTATAAATAAAATCATTTTAAACCTCTTTTTAAGATTGCATGACTAGCTGTAATGGGCGCCGCCATCTTTGATTCTTTCCGGTTACTATGGTTACAGACGGGGCTTTACTTCCTTTTTAGACACTCGAGTAGAGACACATTTTATGAACATGCCAGGTTTCCCGTGATAGGTTAGTAAGACCGTCGACCATAAACACTGAATGCGTGAATACATTTGTTTGCAGAAGCCACGTAGTTTTGAAACGTTTTCTAATTCAATTAAAGTAAATAATAATTTACAGTGACCACGGTATGTCTGTAATGGACAAAGAGACTCGAAGCCAGTCAATTCATGTAGTTTTTGGATATTGCACATTTGTGCTAATGTACATTTGTAGGGACATTCCAGGGACAGTGTGAGCAGTAGACTGCTTTTAAGTGTTAAATGGACCAGCATTCAGACTGACCAGTTTGTACAAGTGCTCGACATCTGCGCCCAGTGTTTAAACAGAAGTTTAGAGCGATGCAACAGAAATGTAAGATGCATTGAGTGTAAACAGTGCATGAATGCCATTCGAGCAGATCTTTAAAGGGCCACTGTTCTCTAACTGCTACCAGAAATACTGAGCGCACAGGCCTCAGGGTCACATTACACAAATTACAGGTTGTTTTAGCTGTGACACTTTTTAAGGGGGTTGTTAGACTCTAGAACTGCTTACTGTCTTGCTACATCACTGCCCTGTTCTCTCTTCCACTTTCTCTTGCTCTGTTTTCTCATAATCAGGCCCAAATATCTCTCTAAAAGAAATTCAGTTTGTTGTATTACTGTCAAAATGTATCCGCTTAATATTTCTGGTCATTTCAATTTGATGTTTGCCCATTCATTTCTAAAGCGATTATATAAAGACACAATGTGGTATTATGCAGATATTCTGTAGATTACAGTTAACAAGTTGACAGTTCAATAAGGGTTGAACAAGAAACACTTTTCGGTTCCCCAAAGGATCAAAAACCTGTAGAACCTTCAGCCACTACAAAGACTCTAGTGAAACAGAACAGTTCTGAGCATGTTAAAGGTTCTTAACAGCCCAACAAAGAACCTTTTAGGAACCTTTAAAAGTGTCTATCACTTTCTCTTCTAAAAACAACGAATAAGTTTGGGTTAGTGTTAATATAAACATGCCTATAGTCTGGCCTCATTAAAATGTGCGCGTCAGCTATCTAACACAATCGGTTTGTATCAGCCATTTAGTGGCACAAGGATTAAAAACATTGATTTGATGTTTAATGTTCAGTAAAAACATTGTGATTTATTTCAACTACAGCAGGTTACATCAACAAACATCTTGAGGAATATGACAGAGATCCTTACGGTTACAATTGCATGTTACTGTTTTCTTTCATCTAGTACCGAGTCTCATCTAGACGGAACCAGTAACCATTTCTCTAAAGACACAGCAGCTCTGCTCAATAAACCAACACAACACACATCAGCTGTGACAGTAGCCCCAGAGCTAGCATAGCACAACCTGGTTTATTTTAAGCAGTAGTTATTTTAGGAATTCATTGTACCTTGATTTTTGTCAGGGAAGACATCAAGAAACTGAGAGATCCATCTGAGAAAGCACTCGCACTGTGAGCTAAACTGACCAGTGAACTGAAGGAAATGCACTCCGAGCATTCTGGGAAAATTCTGATGACTCATTACTATTTCTAATGGCAACAAGCAAGATGTGGGATGACAGGACCCCAAGATGCCCAGAGCAAGTGCGAGACAGTTGTACTTGTGACAGGAAAAGCATTTTTTCTAGTGAATGTTGGCTGGGTGTAAGTTAACAATCCGTTTCAATAAATGTATCCCAGCCAAAATAAAAACCAGGTTAGGATAGAACTGCTTCTTTCCCTGAATGCATCACAAACAGTGAAGTGTCATTGTATATTCTCACTGGAGGGAGTTGCCTAGCTTTTGAATAAATCTGTAATCAAGATGACACGGTAGACAGACAGAAAAGCAGGTTGCCATGCGATCCGTACAGGTGCCTAAATATAATCCATATATTTTGTTGCTTGGGAGAGGTTGATGATAAATGGTGGATAAAGGCCAGATTTGTAAACATTGCTCTGATAATGATATAAAACATAAAATGTGGGTATTTAGAATTTTTTTAAATACTGAAAATTGTTGTATTACTGATTATATGGCTGATGTTCACTTGTGTTCATTATGATGGTGATATAAATATGACTTCATTTTCATGCACATCTCCTTGCGTGACATTGCTACATCATTTCTTACATGCATGACAGCACTCATGGCTTTGCATTATAAATTAAGCAGCAAGATAGAAGGATGTACAATACAATGATTATCCTAAAAATGTATGATGAGTGCCTAAAACTCCCTCGGAAAACAAACCGCTGTTTATAAAACAGTGTAAACAACAACAAGGAAAAAACCCTGTGCAGTAAGCAAAATGTATAAATAGAACAGCTAGATATTTACATTTTACAGTCTGGTGGATGGTTGCCATGTTGTTGCTATGCAGGCGCCAGGCTGTTCTGGGTGGTCCCTTGAGCGTTGCTGGGTGGTTTCTAAGGGGTTTGGTTGGCTAGATAAAGTTAACAGTTGCTTGGGAAATTTGAAATTGAAGTATTTCGAGGAATGAGGTATTTCTGTCCAGAACAAAAGTTTTACTTGACTTGCAAGTTTTACTTGCAAGTACAGTAAGAGAGATCCAAACAAACACCCCTAATAAAATCTTCCACAAAATAATATTGAAATGAAAGCCGTTTACATTAGTAGTCTACGTAGCACATTGGTGCACTTATACCAATTGTGCGGTTACAGGTGCGCCTTGATAGATAAAAGTGAACAAGGTACAACCAACGAGCTTTAGAGAGAAAACGAAACGATAGTAATCTTTCCCAATGTGCATCCTCATATTATTCCCGGCACGCATCGCTTTTCCCACAGGAATCTGTGTTTGTGTAACAGTAAGGCGAGACGGTGGTGTTGTGGTTTTAAGCATTCTGCATACCTCCCTTGGACACGTGAGGGTTGTTAAGCGATTGATCGCAATTCAATTTCTACGTTTGTGTCTCTGTCCAGGGTGCTGAATAATACATCAGCCTGTCTGTATCGTTCACCCGTGCCTCAATACATTCCGGCTTTTCTTATCGCAATTTAGATTTGCGCTGCACGAAAACATACGAACTTATGGATAATTTCCGAGAAAAACTTACTTTAAAGAAAGAAATTACCCTACAGATAAAACGACGTCTGTATTTCGTAATGTTGAACGCGTCTCAACTAAAGCGTTCATATGGGGAGACATCACGATGCTTCAGACCTACAGCAGGTGTTAAAATAACTTCATACAAACCACGTTCATAAAACGAACCCATATCCGCAGTACTAGAAAATCGTACGTGTGTGTTCGTGTTACAGAAAGCTCGTCTGAATATGTTCATTCTTACCTCTGTCGCCATCATGCCCGAGTCGGTGGAAGACGTATGGAGGATCTGTCCCGGTGCTGAATTCTCGCCACTCGTGGGACAGTCACGGATGGAGAAATGAATGCAACGGAGAGGGTGGAGCACCGTTAGACTCGTGGAGGAGTGTCTATGCATTAGTGCCTCACTTCAGTCTTCGTGAGACCACAAGTGTAGCAGATCACGGCTCGAACCGTGGACCTTCATTAACGTTCACCTTTATTTCCCGCACAGACGAATGATCTTCTGTCGTTTTATAATGTCTTCATCTTTATCCTCCCATACTTTTAAATGCCTTTCGTGTAATGTCATTTCATCACTATTAAAACGTGGCAATAAATAGATGATACATAAAATTACAGTTTTACAACTATATAACATCTAATAAATCATTTTAATTGTCATTTTTGTAAAACGAGTTTTACATCATTTCTACTCTCAATATGAACACCAATACAGTCTCACTTCAAATATTACTGTACTTGGTTACCAAGGAGACCACAATGTCACTGAATAACATGTTTGACATTAATTGTGATAGGTCAGAAGAAAACAAATGTAAAAATAACCTCTGAACAATTATTGTGAGTCATTTTCAGACAAGCCGGAATTTGGGCAAACTAACCGAGTGATGTGCAACTAGTTCATTGGCATGTTTAAATTGTAACCATAGCAATGTATAGCAAACTGACATTTTTATAAGTCCAGAAGCCTTAGCTGAGAACTTACTGTAATAAAAACAATTTTTCAAGCTTTTCAATATTTTGGTTTCCAGCCCCAACATCTGGGTTTTGACAGGTATTCCAAAGTGCCCAGTTTACCGTTGTGTAAACCAGTGATGTAAAACGTGGGCATTGTTGCTTCAAAAATCATTTAATATTCCACCTGCAATAATGATGACAGATCTGTGGACTGCTGGCATTTTCTAATTCTGTTTTAAAAATATATTTCTCTGGCATTCATTGCAGTGGCCTAGCCTGAGTCATGCATGCATACAGCCGACTGCATAATTCACAGGAAACAGCATAGAGCCTCTTACAAACGCATTGCTTGATTGTTACTGATGTTTGGATGGATGCTCAGGGTCCTAATGGTAAACAAAGTGTTCGAAAACTTAATGATGAGTAAACTGTCTGTACGACAAAACCTGTTCAAATCATACTCTCGCACAAACTCTGTACTGCCAGAACACTGTACTGTAATGCCTACAGTAAAGAGCAACATTAGATGACAGCTGGAGCTGTGATTCTTTATCTGGATCGCATTAGACACAGAACAACACCATCTGCTTTTCTTTATACACTCTTAAAAATAAGGTTCTTCACAGCGATGCCATAGAACCATTTTTGGTTCCACAAAGAACCATTCAGTCAAAGGTTTATAAAAGAACCATTTCTGTCTTGCCTTTTATAGTCTAAAGAACCTTTTGTAAAACAAAGGTTCTATGAATGTTAAAAATGGCCAAAAATGGTTCTATGCATCAGAAAGGACCTTTTTTAAGAAGGAAGACTAATATAGTTCAAATATCATAAAGGAACTTCACCTCGCATTTAAACGGCAAAACCGTTTGCATTACAGACCCTCATGGGCTGATATAATCATAACAGCTTATTGTCCTAAGCATGCATGTGTACACAAACACAGATTCAGGCATGATGCACACTGAAAGGACAGAGGAAGTATGCACACTAATCAGCGCTGATTTGATAAGCCTGTACAAAGCCTTTGGGAATGTCAGATAAAACAAGATCTCATTTTATCCAACTGAGTCCTCATGATGTAAAGCTGCTTCATTTCAAGCAAATATGATGAAATGATTTCCTAAGTAAAGGCACATATGTTACTCCACAGATATTTCCTAAAAGCAGTTTTACACATTCTGTATGAAGCGGTTTTACTCACCGATTTTTTTCACTAAAGAGAGAGCTCACCCAAAAATGACAGTTGATACTGCAGTTTGTTTCTGTTTTAAAGTGAATGGGGACCGAGACTGTCGGTCTCTACCCAGCTAACAGGGAACGTTTGCGGAACGTTGGCTAATTCTTTAAAAGTTATCAAAATGTACTCGCAGTAACCTTAGTAGAACATTTGTTTAATGTTACATATCTTTATATCAAAAACACGAATGTTTTAATACCCAGCCGATATCGTTAATACAACATCTAAACAAAATGGATGTTTTGAAATGTTTTTATAGAACTTTCAAAATAGCGTTTCTAATGCATTTGTTACCTAATAGAAAATGTTAGGGAAACATTTTTACAACCTAAAATTGTTAGCTGGGACCTGTCTCCATTGGCTTTCCACAGAAGAAAGAGGTTCAGAAGCGGAGAAAATGATGACAGTTTTCATTTTTAAATGACGTTTCCCTTCTGCCATCTTTTCTGAATGAGAACACATGAGAATATATTGGAATACATGCTGAATATCAGCATTCACTCATTCCTGCTGCTCGCACTCGATCGTGTGAATGGAAATCCAGAGGCACAAATCCAGGCCAAAAAATGTCTTGTGCACCCTCCGTTGGCACAGAAACGTCCGTCTCTTATGAGGAAACGGTACAAGGAATAAATAAATTCCTCTTTTATATTGTCTATATATAGAGGTGTTAAAAATAAAGCATGTACTCTCATAGCGGCCAATTACTAACATTGCAAAAATGGAGCTAAAAATAGAGTTCCCTAAATAACTTCAGTCAGGGACTGTTCAGAGATTTAAAGCAGCAGGTAATTAAAGATGAGAACATGTAGCTGTATTTTCCCTGTATTTTCATTCAAATTACAGCTAAAGCTTATACATCTATATATATATATATATATACATCTATTACACATGGATCTGAAAGATTTGTGTGTACATTCTGATTCAGATCACGACAGGCCTGCATCTGTTAAAGTCTTTTAAATCCACATCGACCGGCTAAAACGTTGAATTTTAATTCAGTTGGTATTTTCTGATTGATGAATTAAAGATACATTTTCTGTGTGGATGCTGTAGGACACCCAGCAGGTTTTGGCCAGCTTACATCGTAAAATGCTGTGTAGATGTGTCTAAGGACATCCAGAACTTCTGTTACTATGGAAACAGAACGAAAACAGATTATTTTGCATCGAACCACCTGGAACGATCTCTGGATCGCGCTGAAATCTCAACAGGATTTTCAGACACGTTCAGATGAAGGAAAGTCTATGTGAGAAAATTGTTGCAATATTTAACCGATCGCGACACTGTTGACTTTGGTGCGTGAAATGAATTCCTGCGGTCGTTTCCATTCACTTGGCAAAATGTTTCTGAAATCTGGCAATGCTGTGGTAATATTAGACTTGTGCTGAAATATACGGCTAATGTCACTGTCCTAGAGTCGGAAAACATTGAGTCGTGATAAAACACAATCATCTGTAATGTAACAGATTATTAGCAGTCTTTGACTTCTACATGAGGTCTTAAAGCTGCACTCTGTAACTTTTGCCACTTTACTGCCATCTCTGTTTAAAACATAAAACTGCAGGTTACTTTACATGCGTTTTATTACATATGTTGAAGTCAAATGAGGCCAAACTGACATTTCCCAGGAAATTAGACCTGACAGCTCACATTATAAATCATTACTTATAAATCAAAACTTGCATTATAAATCAAACTTACCATGAATTGGGGTACGGTAAAGAGACATATACTAAAGAGACTGTTATATACTCCATGTTATGTACAGTACATTTTTATTTTACCCAAAAACATTGACAAAAAAATAGTTTATAGCTGCAATCTGTGAGTGTCAGCGGAGCCATGACACAAGATTTAAAGCTGTTTGCATATTTTAACAGTATTAATTTACACTGATTGTATTGCTCATTGGAAGCATTTGTATAAGAACATTTAGATTTACAAACTCAAAAACATCGTAAAATAGTGGAAAATATGTTAAAAAAAAAACGTGCCCTCACTCAAGAACAGTCTGGTGGCACGCTGAGGCTGTTTTTAGACAGTTTTGCCCAGCTAACAGAGAATGTTCTCAGAATGTTGCCTAACATTCTCTAAAGGTTCTTTCAAAGTTATCAAAAAGCGTACTTGCAGTAACGTTAGGAGAACGCTTAATGTTACAAATCATACAACATATATCAAAAACGTCCTTAATTTGTTAGTGGAATGTTTGAAAGTTACAGAATTTGAACAACGTTCTGCTAATCTAGCAAGTGTCATTACAATGTCTAAAAATACATGTTTTAACATTCCTAGAACATTCAAAATAACGCTAACACAACTGGAAATGTTAGGGAAACACTCGTATAACATATAATTATTAGCTGGGCTCTTTGAAGGTTTAGGAATTTAAAAGATTCAATATATGGAGAAGAAATTAATTTTAATTTAATTTAGGGAGTTTCGCAAGTCTGTGTGTGTGTGTGTGTGTGTGTGTGCAGGACTGGTCAGGCTTTTTGCCACCACAAATATCCTTCCCCTAACTGTTGACTTAACAACAGGAGGAGACAGCTGGAATGTGATCAAAATCATGTTCCGTTCCAAGAACACAGGAAATGAGAATTCTGAAAATGCAAAAATAAAATATTATTAACTTGGAATCTTCAGAAAGCAAATAAACATTTATCAGAGTCTGTGAATGTTTTAGAACACTCGGGTCAAGCGATCTTTGTCTCTTTTTTTTCCCCGCAGACATATTGGAGTTGACAGAAATTGGCGAGGCATGTGGTATTGCTTTATGAAAGTATTTCATGATATGATAGACTCGTGAGATCATATAACTCTGCCTATAAAGAGGTTTCAGAGGAATGTGATGATTAAACGTTTTTCCAACATTTGCTGGGATTAATTCTTAATTACACTGACAGCGCTACATGGAAATGAAGACGGCATGCACTCTCAAAATACACAATCCTAAAAGACAGAATGTGACTAAACTTGTTTTAATTTAGTAAATGTAACTTGATTAAAGCCAAACCTGGCTGAACAGAACCCGAACAGAACCACCAGCGCTAGCGATAAAAACAGCCACTTACAAACGCAGACGTAATCCAAAATATTGCCAGCTAAGCATTTCAGTGGTTTCCAGACTTGGGGTCACGCAGGCAACATTTCATGTTAAACCTGCAATCTGTAACTTTTTTGGGTTAGAAATTAACAAAACTTTTATTGAGATGATAGAACGGTGTTTAAAACGGTCTCCTTCACAATGGTAAGTTAATAACGATGCTTTATAATTTGAGCTGTCTGGTCTGATTTCCCAGGAAATGTGAGTTTGACTTCATCTGACTTCAACATGTGTAATGAAAAGTAACCTGCAATTCTCTTTTTCTAACAGAGGTGGTGGTAGAGAGGCGAAAGCTAATAGTAGCTTTAAAGATTCAACATTTAAACCGAGTTCATGGGTTTATCAAAGACAAAAATTAATCTGTGCACTCTCTAGTGTACAAACAGCACAATGGTAATGTGATTGTAAAATAAAATGTGAAATCTGCATATTTTTGGCGGGGAGGCATAAGTGTTCAGCATTTATAAATAAAAGGATTATATTCTCTATCACACCTACATAATCAATTGTGTGACATCAATCCCACAATCCATTGCAAGAGTGTGATGCGCCGCTTCCTTGAAACCAACTGAAAATGCATCATTTAAAAAGTTGTCAAAAGAATCTGCTATTGAGAATGTTTGCACGTTATTGAAAGTGAAGGACTGATGGCAGGAAGAGATAAATGGAGCAGTAGAAAGACATTAGACTCATGCTGTTTGGCCCTCAGTGTGGGTCAAAAATAACAAACAATCCAGGGCAAAAACTAATTAACAGCTTTATGGAAAACTGTTGTAGTAAGCAATGCAGTGAGATTTCACACTCGGCTGGGTTTGTCATCCAGAACCTGTACTGACCTCTCAGTGGACAGCTTTATCAAATACATTTAGAAATATGTATACACACAGACCATCTATCTATCCATCTATTGATCTAGCTATAGAATACGATACAGATACACACACATCACCTATCCATCTGTCTGTCCAATATACACGCATGCACGCACACATATATATAATATGTCATGTAAACAGTCTGCATAAAACAGACAGTCACATTAATCTGTACCAGGAAAAATAATCCAGCATTAAATTAACTGCGAGTGGAGAAAAACTATTTAGAATGAACTGTGAATTCTTTCAGCAAATCCACAGAATACACACACACACACACACACAAAGGCAGTTGTGATGGTGTGTGATAAGGCTGAAGTATCATAAAACTAAGGGCCTTTCATTGGCCTCTGGGGCACATTTAAAGGGAACTCAAAGGCTAAGTGAACTGACACGCCACCTTTCATATCTATTAGGCCCGAGGAAACAGAGAGTTCGGTTCAGAAGATCTCCACACTTGTGTGGACAGATTCTCCAACTCAAACATCTTCAGGCTGAGGTATTGGAACTTTGTTCATGTGTGTACTCTGTTGCTATGGTTTCAGCTACAATTGTAACTGCTGCTGGTTTCTACGCGATTTCGTAGAATACAATTGTAAGTAGTTGTGTGCACCTGAGTCACAACTGGATATTAATGCTGTCGATATTGAAATTTTTCAGTTCCATTAGAAACAAAAACATGCTCACAAAAAGTCTGAACTCATTTACATGATGTATTTTGCAGATGCTTTTATCCAAAGCAACTTAACGGTACATTTTAAGTTATATCCTTTAATTCGCACGTGTTGCGTGGGAATCGAACCCACAACCTTTGGCACCGCTAACTCAAAGCGCTACCGGTTGAGCTATAGGAACACATTTACGTTTATACATTTGGTAGATGCTTTTATGCAAAGCGACTCGCAGTACCTTCACGCTAGCCAAGCTAGACTCAGCACTCAGCATATCTGTTGAGTGATTTCACAGCATGTGTCTGAGCCACCAGTGGACGTATCACTGGAGGACAGACACCTCTATCACCGTGATCTGGCCAAAGCTTAAAATGATCTGGAAACTGGCTCACAAAGGCGCTGGCTGAGCCAGGACACACCATGATCCTGTTAGATGAAGAAATCATTTTCATCACTAGATCACTGTTCCAGAAACAGTTCACGTGTCACACACACTGTCAGTAGTGCGTATCATCCATCAATCAAAACCTGTATGTGCACAGACACTAGTGCCAACCAGTGATGTGTGTGTGTGTGTGTGCGTGTGTGTGTGTGGTTGGGTTTACTTAATCATATACTGGAGACACATTTGCAAAACCAAATAAGGGGATGTCCTCATTTGTAAGAAATACTATATAATATTATAGTAAAGTTTTTTTTAAAATATAAAATATAGAAAGTTTTCTGTTAGGGTTACAGTGTGATTTAGGTTACATTGTGTATTAAAACAACAGAAGTCTATGGAATGTCTCTATTCAGATAGATAAGTAACGTGTGTGTGTGTGTGTGAGATCAGTGAAAGATTTCATTACTTTTAAGTCATTCATTACTCAGCGTTCTTGAATTGATGTCAGGAAGTGTCTGAAATGGCCATTTTCACCTTCAGCATTACAGGTACATGTTGGTCTGCCAGAGAAATGTGATGCCCGTAAACGTTGTTTTGAATCATTTCCTTTAACTTAAAACTAAGATTCACAACTTTTCCTGTTTAAACTTGGAAATAAACCCGGAACATTTTAAAGTTTAGAACAAAAGACATTATGAAAAAAATGTACGTCTGCACCAAACAAATGCAACAGGTCAGGTTTGTCTTCCTCTCTTGAAGCACAAAAGAAGTTTAGATGATGCTGGAACCTGTGACGTCTATATCTGCTTGAGTTTTGGGGTACATACAATGTACTAATAAAACCTGAAGCGTGTGTATTTTTCTATTACACCCTTTACTTGTGCTGCGATGCTGATAATATAATTTGTAGTGAGAAATGTTATCAGGGCTGAAGATGTAAAAAGTTTCTGTTGGGTGTTCGTGTTGCAGTGCATTATGGGTATTTGTTCTGCTCGCACCCAGTTTTTCGAACACACAGTCAAGCCGTGGTGTTATAAGACTGTTACTATGCTTCCATTGTGTAACAAAAATGTTATTTTGAAAGTTATATACATTTAGTAACATTTTAAAAATTACATTAAAACATTCTACAAACAGTACCACAAGAATGCTTTCGATAACTGAGAACTTTAACGTTAGCCGTTAGAACGTTCTGAGAACGTTCCCTTTTAGCTGGGAATTTGCAATGGCAAAGGGAAATCTATCATGAATGGACTTTCATGTTAAAACCTTTTTGTGTCTTACAAGCAAATTATATTTTCAAATTAATCAGGGACTGTGTGGTTCTTACGTTCACATTTCTCAAAACAAGACCTGCCCAAAATGTCACGATTAGCCCAGTGCACCAGTAACATCATTCACTTCCTGTCTTCATATGGTGGGGCAGATGGACGTGGACCCCAGGCAGGACCTGTGGACTCTGCCTGTCTTATGACAACAAACGGGTCTCCACTGTCCTGCTTTGAACACTGTGCCAAAGGGATCGGTGCCATTTCCTGTTGGACAAGTCAGTGTGTCAGTGCCACACTTTAGACCAGTTGATGAACTTGCCAACAGTGACATAAGGACAACACGGTGAATAGCAGGAATCGACTAAATATAGAGCAGATCAAACGCTAGGCCTACAGCGTCCATGCTGGAGATCGATCTGTGAGAACAGCGCCCTCCAGTGAACAAAACCTACATTTGCAAGGTTAAAAATACATGAACACGCTTCCATGACTCTTGCCGTTTTAATATTGCTATTTATAACGACAGAGTAACATAAATACTCAACGCAACAAGCCCGAAATCAAATTACATGAAGTTTATGACATAACAGCATCTTACTTGTGAGGTTATTCAATAATTCTTGTGCATCTCAAGTTCATCTCTGAGAAGGAAATAATGCACTGAACAACATTATTTTGGCTGCTTATAATGTCAGCCAATAAGATTGTTTCACTGGGGGGAAACACAGCGATAACGTGATAAGGTTGCGTTTTATTCAATTAGCTGGAAACCAAAGACACAACCTGGAGGCGAGTCGCACCGAAATGTCATAACGTAGCGTATGTTTATTAAAATCGTTATCAGTGTAAATCACCAGAGAAGCTCGGCTATGAATAGCCGTCTTCAGGCATGCATGCAATATGGAGGTTACAGCCCCTGCGTTCACCCCTGGCTGCGATCCAAACTGCCCACGTAGAGCCGCTTACCCCGGAGCGACTAACAGACAGCCCCTTATTAATCTCATTCAGCCTGGGCGAGATCGCCTGAGAAAAAAACACTCATTATTCAAGCACATTCAGTACATAAGTGTTACACTAATATTCCAACACCTGGCGAATGGCCTCGCAACAGCATACTGTACTCTAATATAAACCAAAGGCAGCTGATCCAGAGCCGGTGCAGAACACGTTTATAGATCAGACGCGCGTAACATGATAAAGTATTACACAGATTTGAAATCGTCTTCACTACATTGAAGGTTCTTGAGAGGTTTGGATGTTGATGACGTGCATTTCACAGCTTATATTGGTACTGTTGCTAGTTATGCAAACTGTGTCCCAATTCAAAAGTTCCCAGCTAACAATGTTAGGTTGTAAAAACGTATCCCCAATGTTTACATTAAGCAACAAAAAATGTTGTTTTGAATGTTCTAGGAATGTCCAAACTCCCAGCTAACAAGGAACGTTCTCAGAACGTTGGCTAAAGTTCTCAAAACGTTCTGGCAGTAACATTAGTAGAATGTTTTACTAATGTTATATATCATATTAAATGTTATTCTTAGTAATTAGTGGAACGTTTTGAAAAGTTACGAAATTCAATATTTGAATAGCGTTCTTATAGCCAAGCAATAACATTAATATATTGTCTAAAAACTGCATGTTTTGAATGTTCCTAAACCTTTAAAATAACGTTTTACGAAAACGTTTTGGAAATATTCTTACAACCTAAAATTGTTAGCTGGTCTGTCATTGAAAACGGATGTAAGACAATGCAGCAGTCGTGGTTCTCTACATGAAAGAGAAATGACACTTTCAACCCCAGCCCGGATGAGAGAACTGTGGGCTGAAATCTTCAGTAATGAAGCACCAGGAGAACTTTGTTCCTTGCGCTCTCGGTTCAGATGTCATATCCATTCCTTACTGAAGGTGCAAGTCAGGGTCCATTAACCCAGAGCTGGACCTTATATCACGGATTCTAAACATGAAATCCTCTGGAGAATTACGGAAAGCCAAATCTCTTCCCTGTTCCCGGAAACAGCAGCATTTTTCCCACCTAATCAGAGTCGAAACCATTTTGCACACTTTTTAGTCCTTCTTTTAGTCATTCTGCAGACAGCCTCCTTCCCAGCCAATACATTTAAGTTGTAGGAACGTTCCTGTAGTGTTTCCATGAAGTCACCTAAATGTTATTTTAAATTATTTTGTTATTTATGGTTCATGTTTCTTAGCTCGTTATATTTTAATTCTATAATGTTTTTTAAACATTCCACTAACAACTTGTGAATAACATTTTTGATATCTATACTGTTTAAAGATTCTAACGGTACTGCAAGTACATTTCTGATAACTTTAAAAGAATGTTGGCCAACATTCTAAGAACGTTCCCCCCGTTGCTCCTCCTTTTCACCATTAATGCCTTTAAAAACTAAGAGCTCAAGCACCATATGAATGATGGGAGAGGAAGGAATGAGGCAAGGAACAGCCAAAATAATAATAACTCTCCCCTGCTCTGGATTAACTTGTCAGACATTCTCTTTCCTTCTGCTACGCTCCATCTTATAAAAGATCTGCCAACCTCTCGACGCTTTGAAGTCATGTCTGTTTTCCAAACTGTCAGAGCACATCCCGCCCTGCTTTGGCTCTTGTCTGCACACTGCGGGCCAAAATCTGTGGGGCCTCATTATGGTGAAATGGTTGATAATCACAGCAGTGTGAGCACAGGGAAATAAAACCAGGAAACGAATCGTGATCGCGCTCTGTGGGCTGACATGACTCTGTCCAATGTTCCTCTGTCCAAACTCCCAGAATGAACGACGGTGGTATGCTGTCATCTCAGTCTTATTCTCTGACTAACCTCATGTGAAGCGCACACGCCCAGCTAACAATCTTAGGTTGTAAGGATGTTTCCGTAACGTTTCCATTAAGTAACATGTTTTTTTTGGAAGTTTAAAGAACGTTTAAAACACCCAGTTTTTTAGATATTGTTTTAATTGCTATTGCTTGGTTTTAAGAACATTAAACCTTTTTTTAAAATTTGAAACGTTTTAAAACCATTCCACTAACTACTTAACTTTTTTGATATGTATAGAAAAACATTATACTAACATTACTCCAGGAACGTTTTGATAACTGACAGAACTTTTAAAGAACATTGGCCAACGTTCTGAGAATGTTCACTGTTAGCTGGGCAGTCCCTCAAAAGTGCACTGCTAGGTGTATTGTGATATGAGGGCACAATCCAACCAGTTTTTATATCTGTTAAACATCTGCTCCAGCACAGCAAATTAACTTCTGCGTGAAGAGTTTTTAAGTTGAAAGGTAATAAAACATAACACAAGGTTATCAGGTTGATTTGTTTTTAAAAGTCTGCCAAGATTCCACAGCTGCAGGATTACCCGAGCATCTTTGCTAACGTTTCTGACGGGGGCATTTGTCTTGAGAGTTAATTCTCTCAGCAGCAGTGAGTGTATTTGTGACTTACAGGAATCTGTGACTTCAAGGAAGTAAAACGCAGGCCAGTTAGAGCAGACTGAAGGAAAAGGCTTCTGTGTGGAGACACGCGCAAGAAATACTGAGTCACTGAAAGTTCTGGAATACACTGAAGCCTTGAAACACTGACAGTCTAAATACTGTAAACATTCTTACCGCTGCCTATTAATTACTAGCACCAATCATCTTTTTATGCAAAAATAATTTTCACCCTTCATTGAAAAAGCTGCAATCCATAACTTTGCACCTCTACCGCCATTTTTGTTTGAGTCATAAAATTGCAGGATACTTACGGAGTTATTTTCTTAACGCACAAGAGTTTGAATTCAAAGTAACTGTGGTGAGACTATAGCTCCAAATGCTCCAATCCTCATCACACACGCGCGCAGGTCCTTCTGTTGACGGACGTGACACAAACACGCAGACAAATGAAGTCAAACTGACATCTCTCCCAAAATCAGACCTGACAGCTCAAGATATAAATGATTATTATAAACTTACCATTGCCAATCAGGCTACGTTGATCTGTTGTATATATTTGCTCAATAACCGAGTTACAGATTACACCCTTTAAACATCCATGATTTTTCTAATACATTTGGAATGTATGACCACGTGTCTGGATAACAAAGCGAATCAAACTATATGTCATGGAAACAAAACATGTCATTAAGTTTTATCGTGTTTGACAGCTTTTGGATGTCATTTAAATCCCCCACAAAAACATTATCAAACAGACTTTGAAAGACGTGCTGAGAAAGACCCAAAATCCTCACGGAGCTGGAACACAAATAAGTCTTTTCTTATGTGACAGGCTGGATGGACATCGACTCTTAAGCACACTTAAGTTAATTTCCTGTTCTAACTGGGAAGTCTTTTTTTAAAGGCAAAATTTATATAATATCCCTTCAGGCATTTTTCAAAAAGACTGACAGAAATGCAGCACCATCGGATTTAATAAACGTCTCCTCTTAAAGAAGAAAAAGTCTTATTTTATTTTCCAGCAATAAGTCTTAAAAGTGGACCACTCCCTTCAGTTTTTGTAGCATGTAGGAGATGTAATTACTTTAGGAAATTTTGCATTTAAACGAGCACGGATTATCGGTCATAAAATCATCTTCCAAACCAGCGGCCCAGGGCCAGGGTGAGAGTTTGGGGCCAGTTGACAGAAACCTGCCTGTCAGGCCACTGCTGTGTTGTGTTATGATCGTTTCAAACACAAACTCTGCGCAAGCTATAAAATGATGTAAACATTAGACACGGATGAGGTTTTGTTAGCGAAGTTTCTCAATATCTTGGAAGCATCAGCTAAAATGGCAGAAAACATGTTTAGGAATTTATAGCTATCACAGGTCATGAAGAAAATTGAACATTTAACGAAATTAAGCAAATATGTTTAAGACCCACAAAAATGGCAAAAACAACAATTGAATATATTTGGTGGTGAGATCAGTGAAAATATTGGCAGAACGAGAACACGTCTGAACTTCTAGCACAGCAGAAAAAAATCTTAAAAGCCCAGACAATTTACTTTTGGATGCTTTAGCAAAACATAGCACGGATCATCAAAGCTATTCCTCATCCAATCTGGCCATCTCGGTCTTGGCTTAGTTTAAGAAAAGTGCATTTCACATAATTTAATATCTAGAACCAATTCTCAGTTTCCCATTTTAAAAATATTTTGCAGCCGGGGACAAGCATGTCAATTGAAAGAAACACTTTGCAGTAACTGCATGTGTGACCGATCTGACCAGTTCAGCTACCGCTGTACACACGTAAGACAGGAAGAACCCCCCCCAGCAGAACTAGTGTTTCTTATCCAAACTCCTGATCTGTTCAAAGATGACATGAAAGCAGGTAGTACTTGATGCATTATGGAAGTCACAGCAGCACTGCAGCCTGTTTAATTGTAAGGGTCAGAGGGAGGGGACAAATCAATACACTTTGAATCTAAAAAGTGGGCCTGAGGGAAAAAAAAAAGTTACGACTGGGAATGCTGTACACTCCTAAAAGTTTCTTGAAAGGCTTCTTAAAAAAGGCTCTTCACATTTTTGGGTTCCCCAAAGGTCCATTTAGGTTCTTTAAAGCTTCTTTAACGTTTTGGGGTTATAAACGAGCAGATCAATGTTCAAAACTGTCTCCTTACCTTACCTCAATCCCCAGCGGTAAGTTTAAAATAATGATTTATAATTTGAGCTGGCAGGCCCTTTTTCCTTGGAAATGTCAGTTTGGCTTCAATAAACTTAATGACATGAAGTAACCTGCAATTGTTTGTTTCAAACAGAGATGGCAGTAGAGAGGCAAAGGTTATGAATTGCAGCTTTAAAGAACCTTTTTTTTTTAGTCTAAAGAACCCTTTTCCACTATAAAGAACCTTTTGTGAAACAAAGCAAAATGTCTTTGCGGTGCTCCTAAAAGCACAAAGACAAGGTCTGTGTCAAGGTTGATATCCAGATTATTGGATTATCTTTGTTTTCTCTAGGTTAAATCTTTATCGCTGGATATCTCTTGTCCTTCATGACAGCAGGAACTGAATTTAAAAAGGACGTTTTTATGAACCGTGTGTGAGATCTGTAATAAGATAAATATACTCCACCTACATGTGAGATGATTTCATTACAATCTTCGGCTCACTTTCAGCTCAAATGTGGAAAATGTTTTGTGATGGATAGATGGATTTTTTCCTGTGGGGAAATTTATATGCAGCAGTAGCCAAACATACGCATATAATACATAAATACACGCATCGTACAATAAAAGATTTACAAAAATACAATATACACAGGATATATACAAAAAGTATATAAATATATAGTATATCTAAAGTATATAATGACAAAAATTGAGAACACTGCTTCAGGACAAAACTGAATCCATATACTGTAGATCATATTTTGTGTGCAAAGGTTATTTAAAAACTAAATTAGAAATGATCTTTATGTCTCTCTTTCCAACAACAGCTCTCAACAATCCAAGCCTGCCACAATCATCAAGGGCAAACGCACACTATAAAAGCCCCCCTTCTCTGGGGTCAATAGCCTTGTGTGAGGAAAAGACAACAATGTAAGCTGTTTGTTTTGAGATGTGGTCACTGTAAACTAGTGTTGTATGGTTGTGCAAGAATTCCTCACAAATTTCTCCCTTTGCGTTCCATGGAAAAAAATGAACATACACGCTTTTATTTTTGGGTGAATTATTCCTTCAACAGTCTGTCGGCAAATGACTGACTTTCACATATTTATGATGCAAAACCTGAAGTACAGCATTAGCTGTAAAGCATCATCCTGTGGAAAACGTTCAGCTGAACTATTTAAATGACCGTTTTTTATGACTCATAAAATTTGCCTTCGCAAATTTGAGTATTTGACTCAAAGGCAATATATCTCCCACAGAAGTTGCTGCTCTTGGTAAGTGTGGCGTTTTGAAAGGCAAAAAGATTGTTGAAACGCAGCAGAAGCGCCACACATCTGAAAGACAAAAACATAATCTTGACGTGGGATGACATGGCCTGTTCAACGACGCAAAAGGCAAAAAAAAAACCTTTTGTATGAATGCAGTTGTGTGTCTTCAGGAACGTTTGCTGCCGGCCTGTATCTCAGAACATTCTGGTTTGATTTGGGTCCAGTTTCCTGTCGGTGTGGGGGAAACACAACACTGAACCGGGCGGGTTTCAGCGTCCTGCACTGTGTTCTGAACACTGAGGACACATGATTACACGGCAGCTGCGATTGATCAAATGCGTATGAAAGCATATTCAGTAATGAAATGTCAGCGTTCCTATATTGATGTTTGAGCTGATCCTGTTGCACACAACTGCATCATTTCAAACTGGTGTTTGTCAGTGGTCTTGGGAAATGATCGATTCAATAGACGTTTATGACTTCATATGCAGTATCCTGTTCTGGAGTTTGACATAATTTAATCTAAACTAGCGCATACGTTCTGTCCAACACATGAGCAAGAACAGGAACCGCGATTGATTTCGTGCCATATAGAACAGCTGTGCCTTGGTACTGTGATGATTATCCTGTCATATCTGTCGTGTTTTCCCCTCACGCTGTTGACCCCCTGTGAAGGCAAAGGTTAATGTGTGTTTTAGAGGCGGGTTAAAGGTAGGGTAGGAGAGAGCACGCTCCCAGTGCAAAGTGATCTACAAAGCCACGCCTCCAAAATATACAACAACAAACAATATATTTTATGGTCCTGCACCTTTTATTAAAAAAAATTATATTTATATAAATATATTAAGACGGCTTTTTTAGTGATTGCTATCTGGATGTGAAGAGAATTTCAACCAGCCTAACAAAAAACGTTTCTGCATCTTTCCTTTGAACCGAAATTGATGATATGCCAATAAAGTGTCAATTAATTCTCAAACATAACTACAAAAAGAAAATTAGAGTGCATATATCGACCTGTGGATATTTAGTTGGATATTTAGACTTGAAATCAAAGCACAACTGGAAATTTTTAGAAGCATTTTTTGGCTCCTCGCACCACAGCGTGTCCTCGTTTCACCTGCCAGCTACAGAAACCGGAAAAACGGCAAGTTAAAGGAAAGTGAGAAGGAAAAATATGACATAAGTAATAGAAAAGAATGAGGGTAAGACTCTCCGGTGAGGGAAAACAGATGAGATCTGAGGGAGCGCTAAGCATCTGTAATTTTTCAGCAAATAGAGGTTCAAACATTTGCATCTCGTAACAGAATATGACATCTACGTATAGAAAGAGGATTTTTCCTTCAAACAGATGTTGTAAATGCACGACTTCTTTTGAACAAGTAGACATGTATTCTGTAGGCAATATATCCAAATCTGAACCATTCCAAATGACACAGAGGAGAAATGACGATTTTCCATCCAGACTTCCAGCAGCATCAGCAGGCTGTTGGGGAGCAGAGCAGAATGCCAATAACAGGAGGTCTAATTCCCCCTTAACAGAATAATACACCCAAAAGCGTTAATGTGTTCATGTCATTTACTCACCTTCAGGTTGCTCCAGTCTTGTATGATCTTTGGTTTTTCTTGGAATGCCAATGATGTTTTGAAGACGTGTCCTCAAGTCTTCTAGAAAGAAAAAATGTGAATATTTATACAAATCTAAAAAATAAAGCGGAGACAGGTGTTTGAAACCACTGCTGAAAGTGCTTGTATTTATCATTTTTGTTACATAACTAAATAAAACAATCCGCATAACAATTTTGGGGAAAAAATTTGGATTTCAAATCATACATTGCATTTTAGGATATAAATCCCAGCCAATGGAAAACATTCTTTAAAAGTTCTCTCAACATTTCCAAAACATTCCAACAGTAATGTTAACAGAATGTTTTTACATGATGTATTGTATACTCATATAAAAACATACTCAAAACTAAACAGTAACTTTAATACAATGTCTAAAAATCGGGATGTTTTGAATGTTTCTGGAACATTCAAATCAACTAGCATTTTTGTTACGTAATGGAAACATTATGGAAATGTTCCTACAACTTTAAATCAGTAGCTGGGATGTCCCTCTTGTGCTATAATTACATGCAATTAAGCTAGCATGGACTAGTAGCGAAACTAACCAACCTTGTTATCCATGTAATCATCCATCCGGCAGGATTTGAAAATGTTCCAAAGAGCATCTTGTACGCATGAAAATCTAATCTTTGTATAACTCATTAAATAAGGCATATTTGTTGTGACCATCTTAATTACGTCATAAGTTTCTGTTTTTAAATCTTCTAAGCCCATATTTTCAATGTGGTCTCGAACATTTGACATCACAACGTCACAAGAAACATTTTAAAATGTAAGAACAACGTCAGTCTAACTGCATAACTCATTTGCTCTAGATGAACCTCGACGCATTGCTCCACAAAAACAACCAATAAATATTCCTGTATGCATTTCCCTAGAAACTGTATCATTTACACACGACAAGAAGGTGTGAGAGTGGTCAGTGTGGATACGGGGGTAATATGAGTTACAGAAAGAGTAAATAATTCACGTTGTTCGCACTCTTGTGCGCTGGCACACTCGAAGGAAAACTATGAGTCACCTGAGAAGAATCTTGAGGCCGTTCATGAAGACGAGCTGTCAGGTTTCTTTACACCTCGTGCAGCGGTTTCCTCACACGGGTAACAGACAAACAGAGCAGAAGTTATCGATGAACACCAAGCTCCGGAGAATTCACTCAGTACGAGCTGTTAATGTGCACGCTCTGGTTACGCTGTTTTAGCACCCAGTTCACTACAAATCAACTCATTAGGAAATGGCACAAACACACTTAAACGGATGAAAACATGACGTCATAAAAATGACTTTAAATACAAGCACAGACAGCACACTGAATGGTGAATGGTTTGTGAAGATGATGCCTGAAATATTAGACTGATAGATTTCCATCACAATCGTTTGGTGCAATTGCCACAAAATAATGACACACGAAACCCGCAAGAAGAGAAAATGGAAAAACAACTTCACAAAACAAGAGCCAAATGCCAAAAACAACACTAGAAACCTTCCAAAGTTTAGGATCTCTTCCGTATTTGCCATTTGTTTTTGTGTGTATTTGTTAGGTAGTCCGTTTCAAAGTATTAAACAAGAATCAAAGCTACGGAGAGTTACAGTCGAATCCCTGCGTCCTCGCAGGGCACAGAACATGATTAGGAAAATCCTTGGGAGGGAATCCGAGTTGATTCGTTTAAAGCCACATTCTGAAGCAACATTTTACCAGCGGCACAGTCGTGGAGAATCTGGAATTGTCTGAATGCCCGTTTTGTTTCAACACTTTTGACACTTGCCATGCGAAAGGAAGTTTGAGACCTTCATGATTGCTCTCGGTTTGGCATAACTCGCTCCTCACGTGTGCCAGACTCTCACATATCAGACATTGTGCCAGGCACAAATTGCCATTCCTTTGCTAGTAGGGTCTAGTGAAATACCCAACTTACTGGAGTTAAGAACTGATGAATCCATCAGTAAAGGCACGCGCATTTCCTGAGCCAATCTCAAACGGCTACAAACATCAGTTATTTTAAGCTTTGTTATTTATAAAAACGTTCAAGAACTGACGCCAAATACAAGGTTTCTATTGTTATAAAGAAACAGCAGTTCAATTTAAGATGACCAAACAAGGATGAATCTTTAATTATTATTTTTGTGCAGCTTTGAACACCCAGCTAACAAGGAATGTTCTCAGAACGCACTATTGTTAATACAACGTGCAAGAAACTGCATGTTTGAACATTTCTAGAACTTTCAAAATAACGTTCAATTTTTGTTCCTTAATGGAAAACGTTATGGAAACATTCTTGCAACCTAAGATTGTTAGCTGGGGACCCCCAGGACTTCCAGACGCGCCTGTCCAGCGCTAAGCGCTAGTTCCTTCCTTTGAGGGTCCTTCATTCTCTGATCTGTCCCTTTGAATTCTGCTCCATGACCACAATCTTTTCAAGGGTCTCAAAGGCCTGGCCTGTGATTGGAGGAAGTACAATACAAACTAAAGTGCATTTCTCACAAGCCTGCCTGACTCGGCGGCTGCTGCACAAGTGTGGCGTCTCCCGAGCTGTGCCAAGCAGTGAGCTTAATACACTGAAAATGTGATCCTGCATTTGCAGGGCTAATAAATAAATAGTTTCGCAGCTCTGTACCCGAGCTGGTTTTTCTGGAACTTTGAGACTGTATTCTTTGGTCTCATTTGCCAGTGAGGTACTTATTTTGGGTTTATCATTGGTCCAATCTGCGGTAAGACACTGTATTTCTTACCCCTGTATTTCATCACATTTCAGAAACGATGAGAGTTACAAATATTCCTCAAGATATAGTTTCTATGCAAACACGTGTAATTTAGTCTTTAAGTTAAACTGTTAAATCAGCTGACCGTGTAAAACATTCTTTGACAAGAAGACCAGATCTTTTAAATTATGGGGTAGGTCACAACTTTAAATCAGTTGTGACTTAATACTCTTTAAAAACAAATACTGGATTTACGTGATCATCTTACTCTATAAACTCTCCTGATTTTTTGCCTCTGTTAGTTTGGCCTTTTTTGTAATAGTCATTGATTTCTTATGGACCCCCTGCTGAAAAGAGAGCCAGCATATGTTTAGGTGGTCCACAGCAAGAGATGCAAACGTTGGCTAACGCTCTCTAAACGTTCTGTTATCAAAAGGTTTCTTGCTAAACCAGCAAGATCTCCATAGTTAACCAGCTTTAGAAGGACAACATAGAACCAGCTAAGTTTTGCAAGGCTACTAACTTCTTGCTGGTGGAAATTCTTACTGGTGTATTTATCAGGGCCAATGCTGCAACCTGTGCTTAAAGCAAATAAATAATACCGGTTTTAACTAAATATGGTTTGAAGCAACATACAACAGTCCACACTATGAAATAAATTGTAGCAACATGTCTGAAAGGAAAATATTTACAATTTAAACCTCTCAGCATGCCAATATCACACAACCTGGTAACTGCCACTGAAACCATTTCTGCGTGTTTTGGATCGACCTTCTAAACAATTATTTGACCTTTTTAATATACACTTTTTCACAATTCTCAACATGTTTGTTTATAGAAAATGACAACATTCCAAAAAACACAAATCTGTGTAAATACCAAATAGTTTTCTGAACCACAGAGAACATTCAGTAAAAATATAGATAAACCAATCCCATGATTTTCAATTTAGCAACTGAAATTTTATAGTGTGTAGGAGGGCTGTCCTGACATTAACAAGTTCTAGCTGACCAACTCTTCGTTTTTTCAAAAGACTTTTATAGAGATCAATGCAACTGTATGTCCCTCCTCTAAACCTGCGGAATATTTCAGGATTATGATATCGGCAGTGTGGCTTTTTGGTGTTGAAAAACAATATTCTATTCGTTTGTGAGGCGTTTGACAGCAAACCAAAGATAAAACTTTGTTAGAACAGTAATGCGTTTGGCGTCTGAACTTCTGGTACTGTGAGCTTCATCATTTAAATCTTACCCGCACTGCAGATACGTTCCGAACGATATTTTCCGATATAACACTGTTTTCGCCAGCATTGTGTGCCCAGTTTAATTACGACCAAACCATGTCACTCTAATTCCCGTCTAAACGACTCAAAAACAGATAATCGCCATGGATATTATTTTTCCCCAAACTAAACAAGCTCGGACCGGTACGCCCATTTCTATGGTGCATTGTGTTACCGTTCGCATTTTGTTTTTCGAACAACATTTGCTTGGAGAAAACAAACACCCTGTGGCCTCGTTTGACCTCACCGTTCTCCTCAGGGTTCCGTCGCCCGGCTTATCAAGAACTGACTGAGCATATCTGGGCAGCGGGCCACTTCTCCAGCACCCTGAACCAGCCCTTTTAATAGTCACTTCAAATCCTCTCTTTTAAGCAGTTGGCTGAAAGTGCAACTCCAGCGGTGCTCGAACCTAATCTCTGAACAGCTGACCAATCACAAAGCTGGAAAAAGTTGAAGTGTAGTGTTGAATAGCCAATTAACACGGCTCTGCATGCTAATGAGGACGACAGAAGGAGTTTATCTTCTATGGAACTTTGGAGAAAGGCACGTCCATCTAATGAGAACCTGTTCACATACTTTCCTCGGCCCACATCTGACTGAAGTAAACAGCGATATTCCATTACTCTGTTATTTATTTGTGTATGGGGTTGAGTATTTACTACAGAGAGGTGGTGAGGAAGAAAATAAACAAACTTATTTCTGCTTGTTTTACAGTAATAAATATCTAAACATGTCTTAAACAATTTTTGGTTTGTACTGTATGTGTCCTAAAATTCAAACCCATGACCTTGGTGTCACGAGCACAATGCTTTTTACCAATTGACCTACAGGAACAGTTTATTGTTAAAAGATTTTGCTTCTCAAGAAAATACATCTTTATTTAATTTGTCTGAGTGTAGAATATTATCCATTCAGCTTGAATCACTTTCCAGATCAGCTTTAATTAAATCTCCTCAGTGTCTTCGTGTCATTTTTTTGTTTATGTGGTCATACTCCAAACTCTCATATCTGGACACAAAATATAATCAGAATAGCTGGCCTAATAATATTCCTCATTATTATTGTCTCATTTATGGTGTAATTATTGATTTCTAAGGAGCATAAAATTATGCCTCTTTCAGTCTCTGACACAATCTGGGCAACACAACAGGGCTAAATGAGTTTCCATCTCTAAAGAGAGAGAATGATTATAGCTCAGCCCCATAGAGATCAGCCCTGGCTCAAACTGCCTCACAGAATTGTATTAACTTTCTTAAGAATCAACTATGGAGGTTTATGAGACAAAGCTGTTTAAAATGAGAGTACCAAATGAAGTCTCGCACCATTTTCTACTGACTTTCTAACTTGCCTTTGCATTTAAAGATGCTTGTGCGGTGATGTGACGTTTTTAATCTTCATCGCTCTGTCGACTCTAAAAAGTAAACATTCAAAGAATCTACTAACATGCTGTTACCCAGCTAACAATTTTACGTTGCAAAACAAAACATTCTACAAAAAGTACAAAAATTCAAAATGTCCAGTTGTTTAGTCATTGTACTAACATTATTACTTTGTTATGAAAACATTATTTTAACATTTTAATTCTGTAATGTTTTTAATGCTCCACTAACTACCTAATAACGTTTTTAATGATTTAAAATTAAGAAAACATTCCACTAATGTTAGTGCATGAATATTGTGAGAACTTTGAAAGAACTTTTGAGAATGTTAGCCAACATTTTGAAAATGTTCTCTGCTAGCTGGGAAGTTGATTTACTGAAACCACCGTTCATTGTCATTTTGATGACTTTACCTAGTGAACTGTCTTGCTGTCTACTTTACTATTTAGGCAGCATCCTAACTGAAATAATGAAACCTGAACCTCAAAAGTAACTAAAGTGCATCATACAAAAAACTTCTTACACAAACTACAAACTACAAGTCAACTCGCAATTAATTTAGCCTTTATCAACTTGTTAACAGGTTAAGCTAACAACCTAATTAATTAGATTAATTATTGGGTTTTAAATAAATTATCAACTGCACTGTTGTCTAAAGACAATTCAAATCTGCCTTCAGCACCAGCTGTGGAGTTTTGGCTATAAAACAACATTTTCCTTTAATTTAACACATCAAGTTTACAAATATCTCTTGTTCCTTCAGACATCCAATGCAGATACTCTGATTACATTTAGTAAACGATCAGAAAATCATGCCGTCATACTGTACTATACACACAACAAAAAAGTAAAAAAGCAGACACACTACAATGTATACAGTGTGCTGCCTGATAATATACAGAGAGACACAGATCTGTCAGTAAGTTTCCTCTGTAATACGGCAGTGCGGCCCCCTGCTGCTGGGTGGCAGTGGGTTCAGATCACGGCCCCACAGTGTGACAGCGAATGATAGAAAGAGACAGAAAAAAGCTGCTTTCTATTCACATCCAGCGGCAACATTAGCATATCTCAAAGAGCACGGTTGACACATCCTGACCACCTGTAGATACACTGTCACGAAATCTTTCTTCTGCCTGCTGTTTATTTCCTAATGAAGCTGAATGTGAAAGGCCAGAACAGATGATGTATTCTGAGCTTGTGTGTGTGAGCCACAGAGCTAAAGAGGAATTGAATGAGACCAGCGCGCTGCACACACGCATTGTGCTGCGGGACAGCGCGTGGGCTGCCTGTAGAAGCATCTGCCAGGGGGGTGGGCTGTGGGTGCCGCCCACTGCGAGGCAATTGGCTGAGGTCTTGAGAGGGCGGGGCTTGCTGTGGACAGGGGAAGCCAGTGGGAGGTAAGTGGGTGGACATGCTTGCTCAGGGGTTGTCGACTCAAAGGGCCCCGAGTCCACTGGCTTTAATACACTAGGTGCACTTGAGACAAGCTAGTAAGGAGCTCAGCTTTGAGACGTGCCTCCGTCTGCTGTTTATACGCCTTCTGAAAGACTGCAGCCAGAGTTTCTACTGAACTGCAGAACGGACAGGACAGCCCAAGTGAAGGAGGAGGAAACCAGCACAATCAACTCCTCTGTCATCTTTTTCCACAGCAAAAAGCAAAGGATTAAACTGCTCTTTTTAAACGCTCCTCTCTCTCCCTCTACTGAACTACACTAGAACTTCAGCAGCATGGCAGAGCAGAAGAGGCAGGTGTTTCTGACCCAGGCTTTGACCCTGATGCTGGTTCTGCTCACCTCAACAGCTTCAGCAGAGGAATACGACTATTACAGCTGGCAATCGGACAATTACCACAACGGCCGGTTTTATGCCAAGCAGCCGCAGTGTGTGGAAATCCCGGCAGACCTGCGGCTTTGCTATAACGTAGGCTACAAGAAGATGAGGCTACCAAACCTGTTGGACCATGAAACCATGCCTGAGGTCAAGCAGCAGGCTGGCAGCTGGGTGCCGCTCCTGGCCAAGCGCTGCCATGCTGACACGCAGGTGTTCCTCTGCTCACTGTTCGCTCCCGTGTGTCTGGACCGGCCCATCTACCCGTGTCGCTCTCTGTGTGAGGCTGTGCGGGACAGCTGCGCTCCCGTCATGGAGACCTACGGCTTCCCCTGGCCCGAAATGCTGCAGTGCGAGAAGTTCCCCATCGACAATGATCTGTGCATCGCCATGCAGTTCGCTGGGGGTCACGCCACTCAAACTCCAGGTAGGACTAAAACACCAATTTTTGTTCATATTAATGAGTGCAACATAGACCTTTTTTATATACAAAAACTAGAACAAATTGCACAAGTCACACATGTAAAAAATGTGTCACTATTCCAAAAACCTTTGGGACCATCATTTGAGTTGGCAACAAAACCTCAACAGAGCCAATAACATAATACATTTCTTAACAAAACAAAGAAATCCAGAGTATCAAATGAAGACATTTCTTTTAATCATTTTCATATTAAAGCATTGTTTTATAAATAAACATGTTCACAAGCTGCAATAAACATCAGCATTTGCTTAATGCTTTCAAAATGTAGAATCATTAAGTCTACAGAGTGGATCTACACAACAAACCCCATTGGCAGATTTCCTCTGTTTAGCTGGAGGGTCTTGAGAAAGTAAAATGAAGGGACGCTCTTGGACAGACAAAAAAAACGTTCCCTATCTAAAGCAAACATCTGATGAGGAATGTGGAGAGGACAGCCCCTGCTGCGCACTGCCTCTCTGTCTTTGTTTAGCCCTGCATTTAGGTTTCCAATTAGCCAGGCAGCCAAACTCTTTGGATTAGTAATTAGTCTGAAACGTTGTAGATTACTCTGTCTCATTGAGACTGGAAGAGCTTTGTGACGGACAGAAGACGTGAAGCACAGGAGAAGAGGAGAGCAGTTGGTGCTCAAGGGTTTGAGGACTGTGTAGAATAGAGCCAACAGGTTAAAAAAACTCAACGTGGAATCAAGAAAGAAAAAACTAAAGATGAACAAACCTTTTATGTTGGTCAGTTTGTACTTTTTGTTTAACAGTTAATAGTTATATATTGCACAAAAGCAACAGGTGGGCCATAAAAAATCAAGTATGATGCACAAATGTAGCCGGAGAAAATCTATGATTTATTTAAAAAAATTGATAAGTTACGCTGTACATAACATTAACGGTAAGAAAACAGCTTTGCAGTTTTAAATTAAAAATACAAATGTCTGTACTGTAACTAACATAACAGCTGTACTGTTTCCAAATTAACATTGCTTGTTTGTAGGAATGATATAAATTTCTTGTACGTGTTTAAAATGTACCACCAATAACTTACTAAAAATAACTCTTCTGAAATGTAAAGATAAAAGTTCACTAACGTCACTGCAAGAACGTTTTTGATAACTTTGCTGGAATATTTAGAAAACCTCAACCAATGTTCTGGGAATGTTCCCTGTTAGCTGGGCAGCAACTCTTTTTGCTGCAAAGATTTGATGGATTATGTTCTCATAAGAAAAGGGTGGAGGCTGAAAAATGTAACTCCACAACACTGTTTTCATAAGTTAAGTAGCTTGGCTTCTTTTGCAATAAGCTCTTTAACACTGCAGCAAAATTAAAACAGCAAGAGTGAGATCTATGAGCCCATATCACTTACGACCAAAAGCTCTTCTGAACTGACATGATGCTGAGCGTGTGGAAACTGCTAACAGAACAGAACCGAGTGAAAACGTTCCACATCGCAGCTGCACGGGAACGTCACTCACAGCCAGCGAGCTGTGTTTTGGTGAGGGCGCACATCAACGCGAAACAGGACTCTAGAGATAACAGGACGGCACAAACCCTCGTCTGACGCGGCCAGTCGCTCTGGCCGGCGGCTCCAACACACACAAGCGGCCCTGGAACATGAGGGGCTGTTTTTTCCCATGTGGTTTGAGGTGAAATATTGGGACAGGCCAGAGCCAGAAAGACCCACAGACATGTTTCACAGACTGCGTCTGGAAAGTGACATGACAGCAAATGATATATTTCACTACATCACATTTTAAACAAACAAGAAGACTTCATTCTTCAAATACCAGAGGAGACCCTTTTCCTAACTGACATGTGCAAAAAACGAGTTGAGCACAATCCAATGACTTATAATTACGCTTTAAATTGAAAAGGGAAAGCTCAGAATACACACAACTGGAGCACATCACATTTGCGACGTCCAGTAATTTAAGTTCTGTGTAAAACGTTTGCTGAATTTCAGTGTAAAAGTACTTTTATCGCAGCTCAATATGAAGAGACAACTAAAAATAAGAAATTTGTTGATTTGCCTAAAAATGAAAAACTGCGACTATCCAAACATTGTCGAAGAACCACTGGCTCAACCAATCGTGTGTCTTTGGGGCGGGGCCATCTGTTTGGCCGACCAATGGAAGCGGATGGGCAGCGTTCAGTAAACCTGAACGCTTAAAAACAATCATTATTTTGCCATTCTGTTGATTGGCATTAGTAGTGCAAAAACAACACGCTTTTAAATGCTTCAAAAAGAGTTTTTTTTTCAAAAGTAGGATTTTAATCTTAGCAAGGTTTATTCTCTGAGCAGAACTGAGACAATTAATTTGGCTAATCATAAAAGATATCAAATAAAACAAACGCAGTGGCCTGTATTTGAATGAATGTGTATTAGAATGTGTACAGGGGCTCGGCTGCCCTGAGGGGCGACTCAGGGAGACGTGTAAACCTGCCTCCGACTCTGCTCACTGCACGTTTAAACACACATAAATCACGGCACTTTTTCATCCTGATTCATGTTTATGTCCAAAGTGTTGCTGCTCATAACGTCAAGGGTCCAAATGAGCCATAAAATTATGACCTGTGCAGTTCAAACAGAACATTTTCTCCATAAACCTTGATGCCGAAAATCACTGATGCAGAAATCTGTCAGAGTTGGGAAGTTTCTTAGAGGGATCCGTCTGGACCTAAGAGAATTCATCTCAAGTGAGAACTTTCAGCTCAGTCATGTACACTTACAGCCACAATGACAAACTCATTGAGAAGGTCTGTAAATGCTTGCACTGTTCCTTCTCCATCCAAGATATTTCAGTCAACAATAAAAGTGGACACTTTTTAACCACTGTAAAAGAAGTGTACAGCTGTAACTCTACATTCTAACCAGGTGCTACGCAAGCAGAAACTTCTGCATGACGTGACCAATCCACAGCCAATCAACAAATGTGACGCTTAATAGTTATTTAGAGCCGAAAATCAGACAAGAGATTTTACTGGCCGGAGCTAGCCTACAGTACTGCACAGAAAAATAAATATCATTATTTCTAGCTGTTGTTTTTAATAACAATCTACGAAATGTAAGCTGGTTACAATATTTTATTATAAACTTATTTCGATAAATAACCCTTGTTCGTTTAAATACTGCCCTATGAAGCACATCTTTAGGTTACATGACAAAACTGTGTCTTAAAAATGCTTGTGCACAGTAAAAAAAATGAGGAAAAACATGCAAATTTCTGATCAGAAAGGGCATAAACTGTATATATGACAAATATTTGAACTAATCTAGGAGGAAATTTTGAGAAACAGATTACAAAATTAAAAGAGATCTTCATTAGCCTGATATAATTTAATGGCTAAACTGCTTCTTGCTGATACTGAGTTTGCAGAATTACCCGGGCTTAGTCCCCTGACAAATGCCTTGGCTCTGTTTCTACTAGGCATCCTGCCAACAAACCACCCTGCAAAACAGAATAAATCGCTCTGCAGTGCAAATAAAATGTTTTGGTTTTGTTCACTACAGCCCGTGAGTTAGCTTGTGAGAATCTGTGACTCTCGGTTTGTGCAAATACAGCGCGCACCATCGTGTCTGCCGTCCTCTGAATATATGTTTGGGAATTCCTGCTTGAAAACCAACTGACGGTTAAAACTTACAGAAGGGTTCAACTCCCCACGACCTGTGCACTGGAGCCTGGTGAACTTTGACCCCCCTCTCATTATCTGCTGCGGTGGCTCTGCTTGAGGCTGGGGTGATAAACTCTGACCCTTGGTTTTTAACCTGGAAGGGGGAGTTTGGAGACGAGCCATGTAAGTTCTTGTTACCAGATGCTTTTGCTGTGCTAGCTCGAGGGACAGCCATTGGATCTGTGCTGAGTAAATGACAAAATCATATTCAGCACCGTCGAGATCAGATATAACGCACATCATCATGTGGTTGGTTTTGGCGGACAACTTCCCAGCTAACGGGAAACATTCTCAGAATGTTGTCTAATGTTTTCTTAAAAGTTCTCTCAGTTAAAGTTATCAAAGAAAGTTCTCGCAGTAACGTTAGAACAGTAGAACAGTTTTTTTTGTGCCATGTGTTAAAAATATTTAAGTTGTTAGTGGGACATTTTAAAAACATTCCAAAATTAAACATGTCTGAATAACGCTCCTGCAAAAAACTAGATGTTTCGAACGTTTCTAGAACTGTATAATAATGCGTACTAAATGTTTAACATTTTTGTTACTAATGGAAACGTTACAGAAACGTTCTAACAACCTAATATTGTGAGCTGGGTTCGAGCTCACTTCCAGCCAAATTGGTCACGGTTTATTCCCTCAGAAACACCCCACAGGGATCGAATAGAGGTTTTTGTATTTTGAACTGAATAAAAGAATGACTTTCTAATCCACATCCTGCCACATCCTGAATTCTTCCTAATCATTATGCTTAGCAGGCCAAATATGTGACTGAAGCCCAAAGGCGTCTACCACTGGAATCTACAGCCCGTTATGAAATATCAAAACACATGAGTCTTCATCACACATTATGGACAGATAGCCTAATGTAAAATTTGTCCCACTGGATAAAAAGTGGGAATCTGCCCAAAACCCCTCAAACCATCTAACAGACCAGCCTGACCAAACTGGGAGACCAGCTAAGACCAGTAAACCACTGAATCTAGTTCAAAGAGTTTTTTTGTGTGCAGTATGTGTTGTAATGGTGCTTAGAGACTGTAATAGTCCAACAGATAGAAACCCAAACCCCAGTAGATGACACAAGAAAACATTCCAAGCTTTGCTTGTCTGTCTGTCTATGACCTCCTCAGCTGCAGCTCAGATCTGCATAAATCAGCTGTGGGAAGGTAACGTACAGCTGTTTGCATGTGCCAGCGCACATATTCACTGTCAAACTGAGAAGAAGGACGACTTCGCAGTGACCTATTAAAACTGTACCTCTGCGATGAGTTTTTATATAACATCCTCAGACATTTGCAGTGGCCAAATACATTGCCTTGAAGAGGCTGCTTGAAAGCTCAGTGACATGCAGGCAATTTCTTGGCTTTTTGTAGACGGTCGAAAAAGATGAATTAGAAACAGAGTTGGTATGCGTTTTCACAGTGATGAAGCAGTAAAAGTTATTCATTCTGCTGTGTGGAAATAAAGCCATAGCTGCCAGAAATTATCTCTCTCATGGCTTCAGTGGATTAGGGTTCATTAGCACTGGCCTGCTGCCCTGCATGAGTCCAGCACAGTCATGGTGCTGTATTCTTCTCTCTGCATGAAAGCAACACGCCCATTTAAGCTGTTAGAATGGACCAGCTCACCAGAAGAGGTTGAGTTACACTGAAAAACTAATAATTTAAATAATCACGAACCATTTCATACATCGTTAAAGTCTGACACTGTGATTAAGTGACAATAGCTATTTTCTGTTACGCATTAAATAAACCTTTCACTCGCTTGCCATTATTTATAAATGCTATTACATTTGGTGAAATAATTTTACAATACTAAGCTTCTCTACCTTTTCCCTTTTCTACCTTGTCATAAACAAATATAATACGACAGTATGGGCGCAGAAGGTACGATGTACTGTGCACCCTCTAGTGTGCAAAGAGCGAATTCTGTTGTCAACATCAAATAAATGGCGCAAATAAATTAGTCCATCAATATGTGTTTATTACACCTGTCTTATTAAAATAACCGTTTTTTTTACAAATTCAGTGATTTTATAAAAAGTTTGATTATAAAGAGAGGTAATATTTTATAAGTATATAATATTGTAGGATATATGCTACATTCTTATTTTTACTTAGTGTAGCAACTTGAGTCCACAGAGAAGGGGGCAAAATAGTGTTTATGTTTGGAGGGGTATGCCAGCGTACCAAGAATGGGTAACACTACTTTAGAAAAGATGTTAGATGGTAAAACCTAAAAATGCAAAATTTCATATTAAATTTTCCCCTCTCTTCACCCTGTAGCTTCAAAAGTCTGCCCACCCTGTGACAACGAGCTGAAGGCCGACACCATCATGGAGCATTATTGTGCCAGTGACTTTGGTAAGATAATAGCACAATCATTTACATACCACCTGTACTGACACATTACACACAACTCTGTTAATGACCGACTTTAAAAGCAATGATGTCTTTATAATGGTTAAAATATGTAACCCAATGAAAAACAACATGAGGTGATGGTGGTCTGCTTGTGTGGGAAGTGGTCACTTTGTATTACTTGGGGTGAAGAAATCACAAGGCAAAATCACTGCAAAAACAGATACAAGCTTAATTCAAGTAATATTTTCCATCTGAAAATGGCCGAATGTCGGCCAGTTAATCAGCTTACCCAGTGTATTGATCTATCATTATTTGTTTTCCATTAGAATATTCAAATGCAGTTTGAAAAAACATCACATTTCAGAAAAAGAATGTCAAAATAATCTGTGTTTAAAGCATGCAGTTGATTGTTTAATGCATGCAGTTGTTTGTCTAATGCATGCAGTTGATTGTTTAATGCATGCAGTTGATTGTTTAATGCATGCAGTTGATTAATGAATGCAGTTGCATGTGTAGTGTTTAATGGAGCTGTGCTAGCATTGGAGTTTTTTATCATTAATATAAAAAGATTCGTTCTGGCTGGACTTTCATTGATGTGTCAGAGGTGAATCTTTAGAATGAGTGTCTGGCTTTAAATAAGAGAGGTTTGAAGACATTAGAAAAGTCTTACCTACATAACAGAGACATACACAGGCCTGTCTTATGTTTGGCTGTGAGGGATGTTTCCTTTGGATTTGCTTGTATTGACCATAATAACTTGGTAACCAGTGGTGGAAATAGCTGAGATTCACTGGGGAGGACCCTAGTTGAGGACACATCTTATAATTTTAAACCGTAGATGCAGAAAATTCCACTAAATTTATGTATGAATTAACAGAGATTGGATTGGATTACGTTGTTACGTGAGGTTTTTATCCGAAGTGACTTACAATTCATTCAGTTCATATACAATTTGATCAGTACGTGTGTTCCCTGGAAATCGAACCCATGACTTTTGGGCTGCTAACGCAATGCTCTACCAATGGAGCTACAGGATAGATTCTCCTTTGGTGCTATGTCATGCTAATAACTAGTGTTGTAGCCTACTGTGCATAATATACGTATGGTAGTGTGCGCTATTTGTCTCAGTTGGAGAGAGTGTTTTAATTCTTGCGGTTGTGGCAGCCAGTTTCCACAATGTAAGAGCAATCAGTGTATCAACACGTACTGGACAGCCCGCACACATCCCAGATGATTTGTGTGTGTGTGCGTGCGGACCGCCGCTGTGAAAACCGTTTCTGTGTGTATTCACTGGCTCTTGAATCCTGCTGATTTTAATATTTGATATCGTGTCGAGGGAATGCATTGTTTTTCTGTTTGGTTTTGAGTTTTTGAATGGCTCCACTTTGTCATTTTCTTCATTTATCGTGGGAGGGTTTTAGCTCAAACGCGGCTGTGATGAGCGCTTATTTCTAGTGCTCAAAAAAGAATGAATAATTCACTGCATAAGCAAATAAGTAAATGGTAGAATAAAAGGGGACACACAGTAGAGCAAGTATTCCAAAGCTTTGAATTTAATGGAACAAAAAAGTAAAAAAACAAAGTATTACATATTTGTGCAGTACAATACAAGTTCCACTGGTCAAACTTCTGTATCATCATGCATACAGTTGTGGTCTAACACAATAATACACGTGCAGTATTTATCTTGTTGTAAAAAGCATTTTAACTAAAGTTTGGAATATTTGCTTGAATTGGATTTAAATTATAAACAAAATCCAGTTGTTGAGCAAATACATTTCATATCAGTGTTTAAAACGGTTAAAAAATCTCCTTACTTTAGTATAAACTTACTATTGGAAATCGAGGTAATGATTATAATTTGATGTTTTCCGGGAAATGTCAGTTTTGCTTCATTTGACTTTAACGTACATAAAGAAAAAGTACGTAAAGTAACCTGCAGCTTTATGATTCAAACAGAAATGATGATGGAGAGGCAGAAGTTACGTATTGCAGCTTCAAAATGTAAAATGTACTAGACATGATGATGTTTCAGAGCAGCCTGGAGGATGAATTGCTCTTTGATTAGTTATAACAAACGCATGATTAGGGTAAATATGTAATGTATTAAAATAAATGACGTTTTGAGCAGGTGCAGTTCGTTTTTGCTGAATTTCCCCCTGAATTTCAAAACTTGATCAGTTTTTATTGGTAATCCCTCCATCCATTTCTGGACTCTGGGTGGGGGACACAGCTTTGAGTTGTGCTTCCAGAATTACCAAAGACTGCATATGCTCAAGGTGACAGCTTTCTGCCTGCATCTGATGTCAGACCTACTGCCAGCCATTTAAAGCAGCTCTTGTTTAAAAAGCGGTTTTAACTTGTCACCACGATATTGCCCAGGCGTGCTTCACTCCCCACAAGCGCTACGGGTCACAAGCAACCACCTGAATTACAGAGAGAAACGCCGTGTGCGTGGGGCTGCAGTTAGGCATGCGAGCTTTGCAGTTAGTCTGTGGTTTTGCGAGGTAAATCTGACGGAAAAATCTTTAATTCAGCTGTGACTGAAGGGTGATGTAATCTTTGCAGTGTTAAAATACTTTTTCCTACCCCAGTTTAACATGCGGTGCCAATTGTAGGTTATTTCCCTCAAATAGTGTAAACACTGAGACTCTGCATGCTTTTAACATTGCTCTGTTTGTTTCAACGAACCGACATAGCAACAGCGACTCGGCCAATGGCGTGAGTTTGGGGTGGAACTACCTGTTTGTTCGACCAATGGCAGACAGACTTTGTGGAATCGGTTTGAAAACAGATTTTGATTGCAAAGACTGTGTAAGCACATTCATAATCTTTATTATCAGTACATTTATCTTCCTCATGCAAATAAGTAATTTAAAACCCTTACTTATTCTTACTTTTGGCGCCAGCAAGATTTTGTTGTACGTACAATGACAAAAGGCCAAATTTTGCCTTTTCAAACGTTTAAAATTTTGGTAAACTAATTTGAAAATCTTCCATTTGTGTTTCTTGTGTCTGATGTTTTATGCCAGACCGCAACATTTAAAATCATGCAGGTGAGCTGAAACATTGTATAACGCTCTTGAAACATTGTATAACGCTCTTGAAACACACATTCCTGTTCTTTCAGAGATGTCTGTGTGTTCTTCAGCCTGAATGTTTGTTTATAATAGTAGACGAGGAGCTCCAGCACACACTGTTAAATGCTTTTAAATACTCCAGATACTTTGATACAAACGTAGTCATTGATAAATGTGCACTTAGTGCGCTCACAGCACGAGTTCTGTTTCATAGCATCAATTACAGTTTAACTTGACACATTCATGTTTAATTTTAACCTCAAGAGGCAAATCGGTCACCACTGGATCACAGATTCCTGGATTTGAAGCACAGCTGCACATTATCGTGTAATTTAACAAAGCAAATTAGAGAATGAAACAAAGCCTGTTGTTAAGATTGCTGGATTTATTTGTGTTAGAACAACAGCATAAATGTTTATTTGTGCATTATTATGAACAACGATTTTTGAAAAATAGACTTTCTGTGCGTACAGAGAGAGTAGAACGTGTGTCGGCCATCTTAAATGCGTATAGAATAAGGTTGCGCTGAAAGTGCTAAAAGACTTTCCAGGAGAAACGGGCTAAAATGCTTCCAAAATGACGTTTTGGTGTTAGTAGAATGTTACTTTGTTACAGGTTGTTAGCTAAAGAAGTGGGAGCTTTAAATAGTTATGCTACGCATGTTAAAATGTTAAAAGCGCTTTACGGTAAGCAAATGTCTTAGGGGCCAGAGGTAGTGATGTGTTGGGGCCACTGTAGGGGGGTTCATTTTTTACATCTGTCTTCGAAACTTTCCGCTCTCTCCGCTCTCTCCCGGGCGAGTGCAATTAGTGCCGTCCACATTTAAATGATGCTTCTCCAGGGAGGTGTAAACTACCCCGGCGCTCTGGATAGCCTTGGTTCTTCCTGTGTGCTTGTTGTGAAATGTCTTGTAGCTTGAGACAGCAGAAATATATGAGAGAACCAGAGTGTGACCAAGAGCCTCGCAGGAAAAGGTTTTCCATGTTTTCCAGTAGATGAAGTTAAATGACAACACACAGATCCCAGTTTTTTTCCCCCAAAGAGAATCAATACCCATCAAACACAGGGATCGTTGTCAGAACGTTTGTTAGTATCTCCTAGCAAAGATAATAAAACGTTCTTACAGTAACGTTAGTAGAATGTTTTATACACTGTTTGCGTTTGAACGTTTTATATGTAACGTCATTACATCAAAAACATTCATTTTGGTACTTAGTGAAACGTTTTTAAAACATAACACCATTTAATAAAGGTTTAAATAATGTTCCTATAACCAAGCATTAGCTGTTAATACTGTCTAAACAAGGGATATTTTGAACGTTCTTAGAACTTTCAAACTAACCTCAAACTAACATTCTTACAACCTAAAATTGTTAGCTGGATAATCTTTCCTTGGTGTTTTTAAAGGATTAGTTCACCAACAAAATAACAATTGTCATTATTTACTCATTCTTGGGTTCAAACGTTCAAACACTGAAACACAAACGTTTCTAGACACCATGACAGCACTCATGCAGTATTATATGCTTCTTTAAGTCTGTGTCTCGCATGTTGTTTTTTTTATCTCCAGCGCTCAAAATGAAGATTAAAGAGGTGAAGAAGGAAAAAGGAGACCGCAAGCTCATCGCCGCGCAGAAGAAGAAGAAGGTTCTGAAGATGGGTGTTCTGAGGAAAAAGGACCTGAAGAAGCTCACACTGTACATCAAGAATGGAGGGAACTGCCCCTGCTCACAGCTGGACAACCTCGGGAGCAACTTCCTCATCATGGGCCGTAAGGTGGACCAGCAGCTGCTGCTGACCTCCATCCACAAGTGGGACAAGAAGAGCAAAGAGCTCAAATTTGCCCTCAAATACATGAAGTCTCATCAGTGTCCCACCTACCACACTGTCTTCCAGTGACACTCTCCTAACTCTTCCAGAGACTGCATCCATTCCTAAACCCAACACGTATTATATTACTCAACCAGTGGCTTTTGGAAACTGCTTAGAACTTCTTTAAGGAATAGTTCACTTAAAGGTGGCCAGCTGATGACTTTCTCCTGTGGAACACAAAAGAAGAATCTGCAGAATTCAGACATTGTTGCTGTTTTCCATGCAGTTGAAATGAATGGGGACAGAGGCTTTAATGCTTTACGAGCACCGTCGTTTTCGTCAACTCCTCACGCAAAGCTATCACGTGACTTAAAATATACCCAGCTAACACGGATCAGGTTGAACGTTGGCTAAAGTTCTTTAAATGTTCTGTAAAAGTCATCAAAAAACGTTCCTGCAGTAACATTAGTAGAATCTTTATTTAGCATTGTCATGTATCAAATAGTTATTCTTAAGTTGTTAGTAGAACGTTTTAATAACAGGACAGAATAAAAAGTTTGAATAACTTTATAAACAAGCATTAACGTTAATACAACATTCCTGGAACTTTCAAAATAACGTTTTTGTTACTTTATAGAAATGTAAGGGGAATGTTTTTACAACGTTAAATTAGCTGGGTGCTTTGACGCCTGGAAGCCTCTGTTCTTATTTTTTGTAATCGAACGAAAAAGAGAGATGAATACAATTCTTTAAAACCGGTCCGTTTGTGTTCCACAAAAGTCAGAGGTTTAGAACGACATGAGGGTGACAGAATAACAGAATTTGTTGTTTTTCGGTGAACTAGTCTCTTAAATTTCTCAACATGTACAGCTACGTTTCATTACTGTATCTACATGAATTCTTTACAGAGCAATCAGCACACTTAAGACACGTAATGTAGTGAAAGTTTGTAGGTTCCCTCAGTCACAGCACAAGCTGTTGGTCATTGATCAAGGTTAAATAACACTTTACATGTAAACAAAACGTGTAAACGTGTAAACAAAAGCTTTAAAGAAGGGTACGCTCAGTTCATTAATAAATCTCATTGATTGCAATGGCCAGATTCCACTTACATGAAAAAAACACAGTGCCAACCGGTTTTCATATGTATCTTTTATTTTGTAGATAAGGAATAAAAAGTTTTTATTATATACAATGAAGGTACGATTGTGATTATTAGCAGGAGTCGAGAACGCGACGAGGATCCGGTCGTGGCTTGAGTCTTGGGAGGTAAGAGAGCAAAGGAATTGAAAGTGTTTCTGACTGCTGGTCAGGACGGCACCCAAATATGTCGACCACAGTGCTGTGAGCAAAGCCGGACCATTTCTCTGCTCGAAGAGAGCTCGTCATATCAGCCAAGCTTATGACAGACTCTGTACTCATAAGC